>JAUPMG010252025.1:0-21827 GCA_031762675.1 Pachysandra terminalis | reverse complement strand
TACTAGGTTAGAGGTCTAGTGTGTTTGTCTCTATTCTATTATCTAGGAGATAGTCTTAACTAGAGTTGAGTTGAGTCTTCTATAGATAGAAGACTCTTCCTGCCTTTCCAATACTTCATTCGTTGGATTCCAAAAATCCTAGAGAATCTCTCTCTCTCTCTCTCTCTTCTTCCTCGATTAGAGATCTGGTTTGCTATAGATTCCGATACTTAAGATCTGGCTTGCTATAGATTCCGATACTTAAGATCTGGCTGTTTTGAATGTGGATACTTTTGTGTGTGGTTCTATTAATCACACATATCGATGTGAGATGACATCCAATTCAATAGAGATCTTCCGCTACAGATCCAGAATTGTGTACATCATGATCCGATTTTTCTACAACCTTATTTTTGTTAATAAAAATAAAAAGTTTGTTAAAATTTGTATTCAATGATTTATTTTCTTTCTTTATAATTTATGGACTTGAGAACCACACATCCAATCAAATCTCGTCCCTCTATACTAGAATCCTTATTACGCCCCTGTGCACAACTACCATATTTCAAATTTAAATTTTTTAATAACCACTTCACAGAATGGTTCTAATCTTATCTGATTTATATGTTCCACCAATTTCCACAGTTCCACAGGATGATCTTTTACAGTCAAACAAAAGGTATCTAGTACTCGTACTTTTGCGTATAAAATGTATACATGGGATCTAAAGCCCTCTTACTAGTATAGCACAGCTTTGTAGCAGTATATCTTACTTTTTGTGGTGCCTTCACCTGCCATATATACTTTCCTTATTTCCTCAGTTTCACTGTTGCCATCATCATTTATTTACATAAAAAATGATAACCAGATCTCATAGTTACCTCACCAGTTTGACTAAATGGCCAAATCAATTCATCATCTTTAATTTATAAGATTGCAATGGGATTGGAGCCCCTAATTATCTTCTTAACCCATTGATCATATGGGAGATCTAGAATTAGAAACACTGGAGCAATGAAGAATCATATATTAATTTCTGTAGAATAATTCCATATCTTAATTAATCATAACATAAATTTGAACAATCATACACCAACTGCCTAACCCACATATTAAACTCATATATTATATATATTAGTTAAAAATTTTGGCTCCCCTCAAAGCTCTGACCAAAATCCCAGTTCGCCGGAGCAACATTATCAGACTCAACCATTTTACCATCACTGGTGGTGACTTGGAATGACAAACTTTGCTGTTTCAACTGAGTCCCAGTTTGCCAATTCTGGCCCCAGTTTCGTATCATTTGTATCCAATCTGTATTAGACCCTTTAACCTTTACATCCACAACCTCGCCCGTACCGCCTACATTGAAAACTAATACTAGTATCCAGTTTGGGTTTCCAGTGATCTGGAATTTTATGCCACCCTTCTTCACACACAGGACTCGCCGGAATTGGACCGGTACGATACCAGCTTCCTTTTGCTTGACTATCTTCAAGAACATGGGCATGGACAGGTCAAAATGCTTAAGAGGAGGGTTGCACCAATTCTCAGTAGGCTTGCTGTAGTTAGCTGGACAGAAGTTCGTCGCCGTCACATGAATTGTACCTGGTAAGCACCATTTTGGGTCGTCGGAGCACTGGATTTCGAAGCAGCCACCACAGGTTTGGCCTTTGTTGAAGAGAACTGTGCTCAATGCCGTTGTCTCGAGGCCATAACCTTGGTCAAATAAATTACCATAACCACAAGCTCCATCTGTACGTGAACATATATAATACAATTATTAGAGAATAAAAGAACGGTTTAGGAATGTTTAATTCTTGTGGTTGGACGAGAGCATTTCGTCGGGTCCACGAAGCTGGACGATTTGCTGCACCAGGCATGAACTCCGTTCTAACATGCTTGTACCCTGCGCTGAAATGCTTGTACCCCAGTTATAATACATTAGAGTTACAAGCATTTAAACGCAGGTACAAACATTATAACATGCGGTGCAGCAAAAAAAAAAAAACTTCTATTATTTAGTAATTATTGTTAAAAAATGTATTATTAGTGTATTTTAAATACATAAAATAAATAGATTATTAATTTAATAACTTTAATATAAGTTCTTATATCTATTAAAATGTAAAAAAGATATAAAATAAGTTCTCTTATGAAGAAAATAAAGATTGAAAATATATAACCCAAATCTATTTGGTTATAAACAAATTAAGTAGGCATTTTATTAGGCATTAATAACTTAGATCGAGTAGAGTTGGGTTGAGTTATGAGAATATTTTTTTGTATTTCCATTACATTTTAATAAAAACACTTATTTATGAAGTTATCTTGCTCATTTTATGAAAAAAGAAAAAAAAAAATGAGTGCATCGTGCGGCTTTTAACATCGAGAGTACAAATGCACAATTGTTATAAATAGAGGAATATGGATGCAAAAAAGCGCTAACATAAGGGATGGAGAAAAAATAATACTTTTTAAGTAAAAGAGTATTATACATTCAATTAAAACAAGTAACGAAAGGTTGCATGTTTTAACGTCGGATGTACAATTAAGATAATAGAGGGGGATAAATATAAATATGAAAAATATAGAGATAAAATACAAATACTCTATATTATATAATATAGGGGTGTAAATGCACAAAAACCTATTATTTAATTCCATGATGTTAGAATCAGAACCGAATAACCAGTTCTTGATCGATCAAATAATCAAGTAATTGGGTACACATCAATGGATGAAGATCTTCTATGAACTTGGGTTATGTGAATCTCGTGTGAACCTCACATGAAGTTGACATTTGTCCTAGGCAGGCTCACAAAAAAGGGATGAAGATCTTCCGTGAACCTGAGTTGTATGAACCTCACATGAGGTTGGCACTTGTCCCGAGTGGACGCACAAAAAAGATTTGCCATCATCGATTAAAGTAGAAGCCAGTAAAGGTAGAAGTCAGTTTCAGTTCATTAGATCTCTTAGGGTTTTAGACTTCTTAGTAGGGCCCACTTGGGAACAAGTGTCAATCTCGTGTTAGGTTCACACTGCCTAGGTTCATAAAAGATCCGCATCCACAAAAAGGACAGTCATCATTGGCTAAGTCTCGGGATCTTGTTTCTATGATGTTAGATGACCAGTTCCAAATCAGGATTTTACATCTCAGGATCTTGGATCAAACTGGTCTTGGCCGATCCTGATGTGGATCGGCGATATTGGCTGATCCAAATCCGATCCAAAAGTTGGATCGTCCTTAAAAAAAAATAATTAGAGTTTCGTTCAGCGATGGTACTCAACATCCGGTGGCACTCAACCTCTGGCGGAGCTTCGTTCTCCGGCGACATCCTCTCAAAAATCCGGTAAGGTCTTCCCCTTTCTCCATTCTTCCTTTCCTTCATTTCATCTTTAAACCTTCTCTAACCTCACCCTTGCACCTACAGCAAATCACCACCGCCGCCTTCCTCTCTTTCTCTCCGGCACCTCTCTCTCTCTCTTCAGCGCCCCTGTTCTCTCTGACGCCCCTTCTCTCTCTCTCTCTCTCTCTCTCTCTCTCTCTCTTGTTTGTTCTATATATTTAAAAAAAAAAAAAAACCTTTGGATCGGGCTGATTCAGTCATTGGACCGGTCAGGATCAGCCGGTCCAAGTCGGTATCGGTTGGACCGATCTAATCCAATGCCACTTGATACAATAGTTGTGTCCTGGCTTGGGATCGGATCGGTCTTGGCCAATCCCGGTACAGACCGGCCGATCCTTCAAACCTTGTTCCAAATAGCTAGGTCGGATAATCAGATCTGATAACTGGATACCCATTGAGTTTGAGATCAATAGTTATAAGACAATGAGATACAAATCGAGCCGAAATACTGTTTTGCTCCATGATGTTAGATTCAGAACGGATTAACCGGTTCCAGATCGATCGGATAATAGGGAAACTGGGTACCCATTGAGTTCAATAATCATATTAATACAGTGAAACAATTTGAGAAAACCAAATTGATTCTTAAAATTACTGTAGAAAGACTAAAATTTAAGAAAAGAAATGCCAGTTTAGAAGAAGCTCACTCATGGTTTCGTTGCCATGCATATCACCGTAGAAGGTTGCATGAGCAGTATCCCATCCACCCTGGCCGATCACTGCAAAGAACACAGAAAACAAAACAATGGAAACAATCTGTGAATTGTATCTAGAGCTAGCCATGATAGTGACCATATGGGTACTTTAGTTCTATACCAAAGAACGATGAAGTAAAAGGTATTTATAGAGCAAAATGCATGAGAAACTACAAGATTAGATTAGGAAGGACAAAAAGACTCTTTCCTAAAGAGATTATGAGCTTAATGGATTTGATAAAAATGGAAAAACGGAATTGATTACTTTCCTTGTATTGACCTACTGATTTGTATAGTTGTAAGCCAACCTTGTTTTTTATGCTCTTTAGCTGATCTTATGAAGAGAGATTT
The DNA here is from genome assembly GCA_031762675.1 of Pachysandra terminalis. NCBI lineage: Eukaryota > Viridiplantae > Streptophyta > Magnoliopsida > Buxales > Buxaceae > Pachysandra > Pachysandra terminalis. Next base: position 17,392 of record JAUPMG010252025.1, on the reverse strand, counting down.
ATGTGAGCAATTTAAGAAAGTTCTTACGTAAGAATTTATGCCAGTACTGTTTATAGCTTTCTCTTCTAAAGGGATTTCAATCAATTTGGCTTTTTAAAAAGTCACACATCCTTCCTCTCGGTGGATTGTGATTGTTGGGTTGTGTAACCGAGTGTGCGGACGTGCCAGAACTTTTATTAGATCACCGGAAGAATGGCAAGAGAGATCAAATCGATATTATGGATCAAGCAATTGAAAGGTTTCACAATTTCAAAGGTTCAAGTACAGAACCAAAAACACTGAATTTACACGTCAATGAACAATCCAATAAGATAACTAGAACTGATGAAAAAACATGTTATTTGAAGCTTCCTAACTGAGAAAGGAGGAAATGAAATAAACAAAATAAACAAAACCTCCAGAAGTTCTTTGGGTCCGATTGTGGGAATGTGACTACCTCATGGGTGCATAAACAAGAAAGCAAGAAGATTATCAAAAGGTGCTCCATAAATCTCCCAGCTAGACTCCTTCATTACTAACTAGAAGACTTCTTAGAGAGAAACTTAGTTTAGAGTAAGAGAGGGAGTTGCAGCAGGATCCTTGCAGGATCAAGGAAAAAACTTGTGATCGTGGGGATCGACAATTGAGTGTGTAGTAGTCTTTTTGTGGGATCTTTGTGTGTGTTTCTTTCTTCTTACTTCTTAGTTCTTATACCACCAAACCTTAACTGTCACATCCAAACTCCAGGGTATACCCTATGGGTAGTCCCCCAAAGTTCTAGAATGCAACTCTCACCCGTTATCTACGCACTTCCAAGAGGTGGCAAACCGAAATAACATTGACAACCATTACACATACCATATAACATCAGCAGAAGCATTCAAATATGAAAGTCTCATTAAGGAATAGTCAACATTCTAACTATTAAACTAAGTTAGTTTAAGAGAAATCATAGTCTCAACAACGTGGTTCAACTTTTAAGTTTAATACAACCCATCATTAGCAAAATGTCTAAACCTGATATCAATCTCATTGTCTTTCCATCCTCATCTTCTTGTTCCATCATCCAAGCTCTATCACCTCATAGCCGGTCAACCTGAAATGTTTAGGAGCTAAAAAGGCCTGAGCTACAAGCTCAACAAGTACAATGTAAAAACATGTGGAATCATGAATAGCGGTTCCCATGGATGTATGCTATGCCATGATATATGCATTGGTTGATTGATTGAATGCAATGTCATGAACCGATAAACCATCATCCCAAGCAATGGTAGTAAAAATGAATGTAATGCAAATGAATGCTGCACAACTATGACTCTTGGATATCCACGTTACATCCCTTCTGAGGCTACCGATGTATCTTATTGATCATATGTACCAATTCTGACTAAGGCCAACAATAGATTCTATGTGTACAACACAGTTTTAAGGATTCTAAACCATGGGCGCTCTTGTCACACCTTTATTTTTGGTCTAAGGTTTGTAACCAAGGCAATCTTTCAACCCTCGTGGAACATACCAGTTCATAATTATCTGATAGATTACTCTTACCGCATATGAATGTATACACCCAAATCTGGGTTATATAAACATAAGTGTTCAGTACATCCCTCATATATACACAGTCACAAACCAACCAAAAAATCTCAATTTTCTGAGATTTCTAATCCGTTTGTAACTCTCACCCCATATTTCTATGGGAGTGGATTACGATGGTCAAAACATAAGCGGAAGTTATGTACAGTTCTAGTAAGATATAAGTAACTAAATTACAAATCTACACTGATAACTTCTAAGAGAAGGAAAGTCTAACTCTAGACTAACACTAAAGTTCTATCAAAGTGTTGTACCGAACCAGGTTCTCTCTCATTGACCAAGCTCATCGACCCAAAAGATCCTCCTAAACTTCAATCTCCTCAGCTGCCATCTTGACTAAAGATCCTGAAAGTTGTTTGCTAAAAAGCAAGAGCTATACTAGCCAGTAAGTAAACAACTTCATAATTGTGCACGATTAACTTAGATTCAAGACATTACTCAATATATCAATTCCACACAATAAGGAGATCATAATAAGAAGAGATGCATGTGGTCAAATATTTATTATGCATGCTGTGCGCCTAATTGCAGTAATCACCAAGGTGAGTTAACATACAATCTAGTGGGCAATGCAAATGCAATCTGTCAGTATGTCAAGATGGCATGTTTCCTCTTGATCTAGTATCTATCCGGGGTGTTCCAGCAACCTGGATTCGCCCCTAGGATGTTCCATCAATGTGAATTCATCCCCCGTATTAACAGTCTATGGGATAGGACTATTCTATGTGTACATCATAGTTTTATGGGTTTCCAACCAAGGAGGCACAATCCCCGCACTTATTTTTGATTAATGGTAAATACCGAAGCTTACACTAACATGTGGATCCCTCAGGAAATCATGACACTTGACATACTATAGAGGTCTCTCTCTCTGATATTTCATCCAAGCTTACATCAACGTGGAAATGCCCTTGGGCAATGAGTGAGTTTGTCGGGGTAGCTAATCCCTTAACTCGTCCTTACCAGTCTCCTCACTAAACGTGGAATTCACATCACATCACTCTTATTTAAATCACGAGACTCAACCGTGTGGTCTCGGAAAATAGTGTACTTCTCTTTGACTAAGCTATGGTATCGAGTCAATGCTGTGCAAGTGGAGAGGTGCACGCTAGCTAAGCAGCCAATTCGTAGTGTACAAGGTGTAATCACAACAAATAAGTGTGTAAATCACCAATCTCACGTATAATATAAGTCATAATTCAAGTAACACAAAATAGGTCCATTGAGAAGCAACCGTATAAGATTAACTAAGCATTCACGTTTAATGTGACAGAATTATCTTCAACTATAAGTGTATTGATCATCCCAAGCCTAACATTCATATTTTATCAACACATGGAAACGGGTCCATGAAGAGGCAAGTATAATAACAGTCACATTTGAATTCAATATAACGCCATACTTGATAAAATTAGATCGATCCTAGGTTATGTGCAAGGTACATTATAACTAACTAAAGGGTTTATTCCCTACATCATTATATATAGAGATTTAACAACACATAGAACTAAGTCATAAGGAAGAAATGCATATCAACTGAGTTTGAGTGTGTATTTCATCAATTTTAATTGTAAACAATGTAAATGTGTATCAAACATAAGACATCAGAATTTAGGGCTAAACAACCATGCTCGACAAGGTCTTCGGCGACCATCTCGGCGCACCGAAGCCTGTCTTGACGACCAGCTCGGCAGACCGAACTGAGACTTGGCAACAAAACCAGGGGGTTCATTCTCGGCGATCTATTCGGCGCCCTCTTCGGCGCACCAAAGCCCACTCGGCGCGCTGAACTGAGACTCGGCGACCAAAACAGAAGGTCAGGGGTATAACCAGAGGCTCGACAACTTGCTTGGTGCACCGAGCAGTTCACCGACGGCCCAGAAAGCGTTCGGCGCACTGAGGAGGTCGTCGAACGTCGCAAACCAACCAAAATAAAGGGGTTTTCTCCTCAAATGAAAACACAAACCAAGGGAAACCATAAATATGCATTTGTCAACCAAATACAACACATTTTATTCCTAAAAACATGCTTCTTTATTAACATGCCCAAATCAAGACATTCAATACATTCTTTTACATTCCCTAACATGCATGAACTAGAAGATAAAGAGAAATGAACATGAAACTACTTCAATCAATGAACAAGTATAAAGTATCTACTTACCTCAATGAAATGCAAGAAAAACCAAGAGAATTCTCAAGCATGCATAGCCTTTTCCCCTTTCTCCTTCAAGCTCCCAAGCAACAAACACAACCAAGCTCAAGAGAGAATGCATGCGATTCTCTCTCAAGCAAAGAGACCCATACCAAATGTCTCATCTCAAACAAAATCCAAGCCCTCCAAACTCACCCACTCAATCTACACCCCAGGATTTGAATGGTTAGTGGGAGTTGGTATTCCCCACTACCAACTCCCTTTCTCCTTCAATCCTAGCCACACAAACAAGCATAACAAATCCCAACCACATAAACAAACACAAATGCTCAAATGAATCCTAACTACCCATCTCAATCTTGATCTAAATGATCCAAACACAAATTCAAACATTAAAATGGGTCATGCTACTATGTGTAGCGCCAAGGCATAAAAAGCACAACACATACGATTGCGTGGTCGGATTTAACCCGATCGGTGATCCAAATAAAGGAAAGAATTACCATAAATTTTAAAACATAAATATGCATAAATCGGAAGGTTTAAGCCGTTACATTACGTTATTTCATGCTAAATTAGGTTACCTGACCCACACTGCTTCCTAAGTTTTTCTAGCTGACTTAATTAGTTTTAGTAACTTAAGGAATCTCTTGTGTGTCTTAAAGGATTAAGGATTTTAAGTTTCCTAATCCTAATTAATAAATAAGATTAAATTACCAATTCATCAGATAATTATCTTACCCTAAGATTTCAAGTAAAGATTTTTAGGGATTTTTCAGGTTATTACATACACCTTAGTCCAGGTTATGTGTGAGTACTAATTCGAGACGAGGGGTAGCTAGTCCCTCTCTTAATATCATTTTGACTTAAATCCCGTCCTTTCCGGACTTTCGAGATCAACACTCTTTGGCACTTTTCATTGAATCTAAGTATCCTCACATCATCCCTTTGGTTCACATCACACGGAAACCAAGGTATAGTTGTGTCACTCGGTCACCCTTCGGGTCCCAAATGCATGAATTTCCCATTAGATGCATGTCATCTACAAATGAATTACATGTGATGCACAACATGAAAATCTCACATAGCATACTTGATATGTCATAATCTTGCAATTAAACAAGGTGCACATGTCATTCAATCTGAAGAATACTAACATGTATACATGATAATTCAATCATTTAATTCATGGATCTAATATGCATTGATCATATAAATCAAATAGTTAAATCTTGCTTCAATTCCACGCAAACATGTTTATCATCGGTATACCGTCACTCTACCGACCATCTTACCAATGGGTACGATAGGCACTCACCGGTGGCACCGGTGGATACAAATCACATATCAAAGGTTATGTTGGTAGCTTGCCCTGTATACCGGTCAAGCCTACCGGTGGATGTCTCACAAAGGTGGCTACTTCGGTATGCCAACCCCACTGCTGATAGAGCCTCAACAAACAAGCTACTTGTCGGCAGGTCCACCGGTATACTGACCGGGTTGCCGACAATCATACAAATAGTTGAGGATGACCTTGTCGGTACGCCGGTCATTGCTGCCGACAACGTACGAAATTGGGGTTTTTGGGTTTCTAGGTATCACAAATCCACTCTCGTGCATAATTTCCATTCTTCAACAATCTAACACACACAAACATGAATTTTCACATGATTCTAACACAATATCATACAACATAAGTTATATGTGAAACCCAACACCATCAACTCATAATCTAAGCTTGATTCTTACGCATAGACATTAGATTCAAACATTCACACACAATTTCTGGGAACTTAACCATCCAATAAGGAAATTCAGTATCCATGAGTCTTCGGAAGTACACGAGTACTTACAATGCGAAAGGCGTAGAAATCCGGTTATAAAGATTACTTCCTTGGTGATTCTTCAACAATCTTCTTCTTCTTCTTCTTCTTCTTCTTCTTCTTCTTCTTCTTCTCAGCCAAAAGTTACAAATGATATCTTAGGGTTTCTATTAGGGTAAGTTAGGTCATCTAACCTTAACTAAATCCCATCCCTTGTTACCTTCTTTCTTGTAAGAATGAATCTCTGCCTTTAGTTACTTATTAAAGTGAACATGTGAAGGTGTATTCACATACTATTTATACCATGTATTATAACAAATAGGAAAGCTTACATATTAATTATTATTAACTCCCTCAAATTCCACAACTCAAGTCTTAAGTTTTTGGTAGTTACAATTCAATCATTAATACTTATTTTAAAATTTCAGTTCATTACATTAACTGACTAACGGTTTATGAGTAATGGGTGGTTACCTTTTCCTCTTGCTGACACTTGTCCCACCTCTTTTTTTGAGTATTAACTCTTGTGCTGCAGGGTCACCAACCCGCGCCATAATTGCTATGTCCGGACCCGTCTTACTCTCTTTTCCAATATCTATATATATGGCGCATTTGAGATGAAATCCCACGTGGCCCGATCGGGGTTTTTGGTAGTTAATTTTCACTTAAACACTGTCCCCCTCTCTTTTCATTTCAAAAAACCTTTTGAATTGACAAGATAATTGTATTGCGATATCCTTGGGACTTGACGACTATAATTACGGCGAAAAAACTCTTTTCCAAGGAGTTTTGGGATAAAATATTCTCATCTGATCTTCATGTTCATCTTCTTTGCGCCTTTTCTCTATTACTACGAGAAAGAAAAGTCATCAATGGCGTCTAGTGGCTCCGGTGATTCATCTCTATCTCTATCATCTCTTCTTCAATCAACGTCAAGTCATTTCTCCGTGTGCTGACTCAATTGCTCTTGGCCCGTTCCTTCTTGAGACTTCTCCACAACTACTTTCAGCTCTAGAATTTGTTTTCCCCGGGTGTATGGGTGAAAGCTTTCTTGCTGACACTTCTTTTCTAGATTGGAATGCATGGTCGGCCAGCCGTTTCCTAAGATCTTGGCCAAAAGCCAACACAGATTGGATAGCTTGGATTGACCATTTGTCCCCTTTTTATGCCGATCTTTGGAAGCCTCTATATATTTTTTGAATTAATTCAATACTCTCGTTTTGAGTTCTCCATGGCTCATTCCATGCTTGCTACACTAGTATGTTTTTGGTCCCTCTCTACCAATTCCTTTCATTTTTCTTGGGACCCAATGAATCTTACCATTTTGGATGCCTGTGCTCTGACCGGTTTACCTCCAATCGGCGAATCGGTCAACGGTAACCTTCCTCCAATATTTCCTTCGATAACTCTAATGCTCGTATTGCTTACAACACTTTCATGCTTAAAGAGAAGAAGAACTCTCGTGTCACTGATATCCAGGAGCATTGCTCCTTATTGATGTTTCTATGACGTAGTTTGTGTGTAGCTTCCATTCAACTTATTAAAGAATACAGTCGTGTTGTTGTCACCTTAGTTGATAGCCGTCATCTTGCTCTTGCTCTATTTTTCTGTCCCAAATCTATCGTGGTCTTTTCAATCTTACTAGTCGTAATCTAGTTTCGGTCAGCAACCCTTTGTGGTTTCTTCAGTTTTGGGTTGGAACTATTTTCCTGGATTCTTCCCTCAATCTGCCATGGCGCCTCTCCAATTTGCTTTTCTGCGGTCAACGGTGGTGGAATGCCAATATCTTCCCTCGATCCTTTTATGAATATTTCCAATTTTTCTTCAGTCTTGCTTTTGACCGATTAGATCTTCTTTTCTTTCCTTTTCTCGTTGAATTCGGTCCTTCCAAATTTCTTAACCTTAGTTTGTTTGAGGTTTCTGACAATCCTTTGGTTGTTGCTCGGAGAAATTCAATTTGGGCCTCTTATTTGTTATGCCATGACTTACATTTTGGGTCACTTGATGAAGGCACTCCTGATCGTAACCAGAAGTGTGGTGTAGAAATATACATGCCTAACCTACTATCTTGACAATTCAGCCTTGCCCAAGTTGTTCCAGCTCCTACTTTCTACTCGTTGAATCGACCATCTTATCTTCGCACCATCATCACTCAATCAGAGGACGTGGACCGTATACATCAATACTGTGAATGATAGGCTGTTGTTTTTTTACATTACTCTTTGTCCTAATAGTCCCTTAACTTCTCATGCCTTTCATTGTGGTGGTCTCATTATTTTAAATTTGCTTTTCCTCTGGATTTGTCTTGCTATATTTCCAAGCTTGACGCACCAGCCTATCAGATTGTTCTTCCTCTCATCGTCAATCACCAAGAAACCCAGTCTTAAGAAGAAGGGTAAAGCTTCTGCTAGGGCTCCTTCAGATCCCTCCCGAAGAATTAAATTAGGTACTTTTACTTTGTTAAAGTCTATTCTCCTCTTTGAAAACTATTATGGGTCTAAATAGAAACCCTCTGACTCTCCTGAACTGTTAAGAAAATAAAATAGATCGCACATTTGCTGAAAAATTGGCCGTTCCTGATGAGAAATGTTTACAGACCTTGCTTTCGGTTTGGCCTCCTTCTTCCGAGGGTATTTGAGGCTAATATGTCTTACTATTTCACATCTATGCCTGATCCGTAACCAATTCCCAAGCCATCCCTTGGGATGGTCGATTGTGTCTTCTCACCTATTAATCAACTCTCTGGAGTTAGTTTCAGCAGATTTCTTTCTTCTTCAGCTTCTTTAGCTGCATCTGTCACCTTGGCCTCATCTCTGGCCATGAATATTATTGGTAGCTTTATTCATCTTCTTTTACTACTTGGCCTGTTATTTTGGGTAACCTGGTATATTCTAATCATTCTATTATTTTCATCCAAGGCTCTACCCATCAGCTCAGTTTCTGAGGATGAATCAGTTATACCTGTTGATGAGGGAGATGATGGGGAGGAGGAAATTTTATTAACCCTTCGTCGGCCTCAGAAAAAGCAGAAACCGTGATTGACTCGCCAGTCTTCTCTTCAATCTGGATGCAGATTTGGTACTAAAGATCTTGGTTCCTTTATCAAACTTTTCGAAGAAGATCCTCCTGCTTGTACTCCAACTAAAAAGAGAAATTATGTGACCCCTTTGACTAGAAGACAAAAGGAAAGAGCCAAGGACTTGGGAGTGCTGGAGGGGAGGTGACAGATGACTTGTCGGAGAGGACAGAAATGGACAATACTGAAGATCTTGACGATGAAGATACTCTTAAAGATCCCCCAGTCTTTCTCGCCGCTTCAACTTTTGACACTCGTCGCACAACTAGTCCCATTTCTACCATTCCAACACTGCTCACCGATTTTGCTAAATACCTCAAGTCAGTAGATGATTTTTTGCAGGTTTCTACTACTCTTTCTCTAACTCCTCCAGTTTCTGAGTTGGCGGCATTTGTAACCCTGGAGTCAGTCAAATATGAGCTTAAAAGGTTATTTTCTTTTGGATTGGCCGAATTTAGTAATGAAGAAAATATCTTCATTTTCCATGAGAATTTTGATCTGCTCAGTCATGTAGTTCGATCGACTCTACAGTTAATTTTGGTTTATCCGAAGTCCCCTCATGGATTATTGGATTCCGTTTGGCCCATTCTCAAGAAGAAGAAGCAGAACAACACCTAAAGGATATTTCTACTTATATTGAAGAAGTTTTCCACCTGCAAAATTCCTTTGGAGCTAAAGCACAGGAGATGTAGACCGTGAGTGCCAATATCTCTAGCCAACAAATGCTTGGAAGAGATTGAGGAAGAAGAGAAGAAGCTTCAAGAAGGAAAAAAAGTTGGGTTGCTTGCGGTCGTTGCAACAAGTAAGGATGCTCAACGTGTGGTGGCTTTGGAACAACAGGAGATTGCCGCAGATTTGCCAAAGAAAGTGAAGGAAGTAAAGGTAGTGAAAAAGGAGCATGAATGGTTGAGCAAGACGTAGCATTCTGTGGAAATGGCTGAAGCTTTATTAGATAAATTTGACTCTCTTAAGAACTTATCCCATTGAACTATTTCAAATTTTTGGTCGGCCTTTTGTGTCATTTTGGACATACTTTACGTTCCCTTCTTTATTTATGGTTTTTCTTTTGGTCATAGATTGGCCTGCTTTATCTTAGTCTTGGGTGACCATTTTCTGAACTTAATTGCAGTATTCTTTGGGCTATTATTGGCATTTTTTTATACACCCTGTGATTCCTACAGGGTTGGGAAAATTTCTTTAATTACCTGTCGTTGATGGTTTTTTCTTCAGTTATATCTGATATCAACTGAATAATGTATGCTCCCCCTCACAGAACTTTTTGTATTCTATAAGGGCCCTCTCAAGTAGGTGACCATTTCCCATACACATGGTCTTTTCGGCCGGCATGCAGTATTGTCTTCCAAATAAATTCCCCTTCTGCAAAGGACTTTCCTTTGACATTTTTATTGTATGACCTTGCCACCATTTGCTTTTGGACTTGTAATTCCTCGAATGCCTTGAATCTGGATTCATCCAAATCCTCTAATTCTATTATCATAGCTTCCGAGTACCCGTCTGGTGGTATTTGATGCCGCATGATTGTCCTTAACGAATGGACCGTCATTTTTAAAGGTAGTATGACATCATGTCCAAATATTAATGCAAAAGGGATAGTTCATGTACCTGGTTTGAATGTCGTACGATATGCCCATAATGCTTCTAGTAAGGTTCAGTGCAATAATCTGGGTATCATGCTAATCATCTTTAATAAGATATTCTTCAGTATCTTGTTAGTGGATTCGACCTATCCATTTGCTTGCGCATAATATGGGATTGAATTGATAATTTTGATTCCATATTTTTCAGCAAAATTCGTTACTTTCCCTCTTGTAAAAATCGAACCTTGATTGGCCGTTATCGTCTCTCGGATGCCAAACTGATGAATGATTTATTCTTGTATGAATTCGATCACATCTGATTGATTGATCCACGTTCTTTATTGGTTTGGCCTCCACCCACTTGGTGAAATAATCAGTGACCACTACGATAAATTCATGACGTCATGAATATGGGAGATATATCTTGCCAATACGATCCATGGCCCACCCTCTAAATGGCCATGGTTTTACTATCATATGTAAATCGATAGCCGGAGCTTTTGGAATCGGTCTGTGTGTAAGGAATTGAACCTTTATCCTTAATTAAATTGGATTAGTAACTAAGTTTAATTTTAAATAATTAAATTAGGACCACATGTATACTAGGATTGTGCCCATTAGATCCCTGACCTTAGAAAGTTAGACTAATCAAGAAATTTAAAATAATTTAAGTAGCCAACCTGATTAGTCAACAGAACCTTATAGATTAATTAATTTTAAATAATTAGATTAGAAAACTAATCACATTCATCAACTTCCGAGATCCACCTCAGACTCACCAACAAAAGCCCTCTATCATAGCCTGCTTAGGTGACCTATCGGAAAATATAGAACACGAAACCCCATTTTACCCCCGCTGTTGAACTTATTCACATCTGACCCGTAAAGCCTATAAATAGAACACTTAACCCCATTTTCAACATTTCTCACATCTTATTCCTCTCATATTCTCTCTTGGAGCATTGGATCTTGTAAAGAAGCCATGGAGATCACGAGAGACGACGAATCGACTCCGACACTACTTCGACGAAACCCCAAGTTGAGTAACCTATCTTTGAAGTTGTTATTTAGTTGTGTTTTAGCAATTTGACCTAGGAGAAGAGTTTTTTGCTATCTACCCACCTTTTCTTTAGGATTTATGCCCTTATTGATGATGCATGAGGAAACCCTAAACACTAGACCACCTAATTATCTCATATGTGGAAAAATCAAACCCTAAGTGGATAAAATAAGGGGAAAACCCCAAATCTCCATTGTAGACTAAACAAATTCAAAATGCAAATATAATCGGACCTTCCTTGGAGCAAGACCAAACTCTCGGTGAAATTGCAGACCTACTGGCCTTTTCCCAGCTTCGGCGCACTGTTCGATGCACCGAATAGGTCGCCGAATCTCATAGGCCATTTTGGCTCTCGGGAATAGTCGCCGAAGACAGTTTAAGTGAGCCTAAGAGGTCGCCGAACCCCCTTTAGGCAAGCCTAAGAGGTTGCCAAACTAGCTAAGTGACCAAAGCAAATTTACTTCTCGTCTATCGAGACTCATTTTGACCAAACCCCAAGGTTCCAACTCATTTGGCACACTTTTGCACTTTTCGGCGCACCGAACGGTCGCCGACCACCTCGCCGAACAGCTCCACTAGTCCAAATGGGGTGATTCCAATGGGAGCGCGTGTATCTTGACTAGTTACACGTGTTTAGTCTATTTCCGGTTCAGTTAGACCTTTCATGCAAAATTTGACCCCTTCACTCAAATATTTAGATTTCTAGTTTTGGACGAGCAATAGAGGATTTCGGGGAAATGAGTAAGCATGGCCCCCAAACCCTCCTATTAGCTTTGTATCACCTTAATACGCATGTTGGGATGTAAATGGTAATTATAATGTTTGATTTGTTCACTCATTTGTGAGTTTAGGCATATTGAGATGCCTTTGTAAATATTCCTTGAGAATGTGATTGGTTTAGGCACTCGGATGCCGCGTACGTATATTTATGATGATTGGATCACGTTGATGCATCCATGGTATATTATTGATGAAGAGTTGGTGCCGGTGTGCCCAATTGACTTTACTTCTTGTATTTGTAGGTTTATAGTTTCTTTAGTATGTTTTTAGCAGTATATAGATAAGTAGATTTGAGTAGAAATAGATTAGTTGTTTATAGTGCTTAGTAAGTTAGTTCATGATTAGATTAATCGTTTATGTGCTTTATATTTCTTAGTAAGTTAGGTTATGGGACAGTGCCTATATGATTGAATGTTTGAATATATGCCTATGAAACTTGTTTGTTGCATTAAATAAAGGATTTGAATTTGGACGTTGCATATGGACTTTCCGGCTGTGATAGCCTGGTCTAATACCCCTCATGATACTATGGGTGTAGACTATCACAAGAGATATTGACTTCATAACCTTTCAAGTCCTATGAGAGGACCCCATGATTAGACCCAAGCTAAGAGTGAACCCACATAGGGAACCTCATCAGTCTTGAGGGATGATGACTGCCTGAGGATCCGTACGTTGGTGTAAACTTAGGAGTCAGTGAGACCATATTATATTTTGTTGGGCTGTGAATATGCATGATTCCCTGAGGGATACCGCAACTTGCTGCAAGTCTTGTCCGTGGGCCCGTGATAAAAAATAAGTTGGAAAATTGTGCCTCCTAGGTTGAAAACCCTTACAACTATGTTGTATACATAGAATCGTCCTATTCCTTGTCCGTATATACGGGGGAATGATTTCAGGTTGCTGGAAGATCCTGATGTGCTTTCAGGTTGCTGGGACACCCCAGATAAAGATTGGGATCATGTGGGAACATTCGATATTTCACCTTCCATACAGGACTGCATTTCACTTGCATTGCATATTCTGTGTCGATATTAGTGTAAGAGCCTCTTGTATGAAACATTTGGCCTAATTGTCATATAAAAATCTATGCATGTAGTTATAGGATTATTGACCACTGAGTAATATTCTGTGAGGATGGGAGAGAACTTGTATTGTGTTTATTTATAATTATATGCTCACATTGTTCACCACTTACACATATCTGCTTATTACACATTGCTCACTATCGCACTTTTATCTCAATGTTGGAGCATGAGTGAATACACTTCATCGTAGGTTTACTCATTTCGGTTTCCAGCTTATGGTTGTTTTTTATATTTCAGGTTTAGGAGCTTAGATACGAAGAGTGAGACCAGAATGTGTAGCGTACTCTGGTAGAATATTTGGTCTAGTCTAAATATAGACTTTATTTACCTAGACTCCTTTGATTTCAGTCTAGGTTGTATTTAGTTACTTATATTTTAGTAGAACTGTTAGAATCTTCCACTTACGTTTTGATTATTGTTATCTACACTCGTAGAAATACGAGGTGAAGGTTCAGAAACAATCAGAAAACCTATCAAATTGGAAATTTCTGATTCGTGTTCGTGACAAGATGGACACGTTGATGTAAACTTGGAAGATGGTGGACTATCCCAAGGATCTGCACGTTGGTGTAAGCTTGGGAGTTAGTGAGACCATATTATAATCTATTAGGCTGTGAATATGTATGATTCCCTGAGGGATACTGCAGGTTGCTGCAAGTCTTGGTCGTGGGCCCATGATAAAAAATAAGTGGGAGAATTGTGCCTCATATGTTGAAAGCCCTTAAAACTATGATGTACACATAGAATCGTCCTATTCCTTGTCCGTATATACGGCGGGATGATTTCAGGTTGCTGGAACATCCTGGGGTACATTCAGGTTACTGGGACACCTCGGATTGAGATTGGGATCACGTGAGAAAATTTGATATTTTACCTTCCATACAGCACTGCATTTCACTTGCGTTGCATATTCTATGTCAATATTAGTGTAGGAGCCTCTTGCATGAAACATTTGACCTAATTCTCATATAAAAATCTATGCATGTAGTTGTAGGATTATTGACCACTGAGTATTATTCTGTGAGGATGGGAGAGAACTTGTACTGTGTTTATTTATAATTATATGCTCACATTGTTCACCACTTGCACATATCTGCTTATTACACATTGCTCACTATCGCACTTTTATCTCAATGTCGGAGCATGAGTGAATACACTTCATCGTAGGTTTACTCATTCGGGATTCCAGCTTATGGATGTTGTTTATATTTCAGATTCAAGAGCTTAGATGCGAAGAGTGAGACCGAAACCGCGAACTCTGGTAGAATATTTGGTCTAGTCTAAATATAGACTTTATTTACCTAGAATCCTTTGATTTTAGTCTAGGTTGTATTTAGTTACTTATATCTTACTAGAACTGTTAGAATCTTCCACTTACGTTTTGATTACTATTATCCACACTAGTAGAAATACGGGGTGAAGGTTACGAAATAATCAGAAAACCTATGAAATTGGGAATTTCTGATTCGGGTCATGACAAGATGGTATCAAAGCTTACGTGCTTCTAAGAATTAAGTAAGTAGTTTAAGATTTGTATAGGATCCCAGGTGAGAACCTTATAAGTTAGCCTTCAGTTAGCAGTTAGGTTGAGTAAGGGATAAGGGTTTAAGTATGAGTAGGTTGTGAGTTAGTGAGGTACGTTTGTTTGCTGATTATGCACCCTAGCTAGTCCTGGGAGTTCTGAATTAGCAGCTACTAGGGTGAAGTCTCTTCCAAATATTAGGTTATCTTGTTCACTTGGATGTGATGATCTAAGACTTTGATTGCTGTATGATTTAACTTAAGATTACTTAGAACGCCAATGCTGAGAAATTTTCAAATTTTAAAGCCAGTGTAGTTGGAAATGCATTAGGCTAAGAAATTTGACAATTTACGGAAGTTGGATTCTTATATTTAAATAAGAAGATTAATAATTATAATTTATTTATATCTCATCAACTACTATTGTACTATTATTATTTTCTTGTATTTGTTTAGTTATTGGGTCTAAGTCTTGTCAGGTACTATTCATATCTGACCTGGGCCAGGAACCACACCTAATTTATTTTCTTTAAGATTTTCATGTTTGGAGTGATTTGATGTGATGAAATAGCTTCTAAAATGAGAAAAATGTGTAATTTGAAATCCTTAAATTTGGACCCCTGGTTGGGTTCGGCGACCTGTTAAGCCCGCCGAACGTCGGGTCGAAGCCATAGCCGAAGTTATTTAACTTAGATTTTTTTGGGTTTTCTTCATTTCCTCTTCTCTTCTTCTTTTGGTTGTTTCCTCCCATCCCTTTCAACTAATTTCCTTGGTGATTCAAGCCCTTCAAGCTTCAATCCAAGTAAAGTAAATCCCTTCCCTCTTTTCATTTTCTTGTTTCCATTGAAATCTTGCATTTCTTCCTAGGTTCCTTTTCCCCGTTAAACCCTACCTAATCATGCCTAAAAAGCAAAAATCCCCTAAGAGAGCCAGAACCAGTGGAGCATCTACCTCTAGTAGTGTACCCTCACCGGTCCCTATGAAGAGGAAGAAATCAATATTCCTTATGAGCCGAAACCCGAACCCCTGGCAAATGTCTCATAGTTTGCCTATATGGACTTACTGATTGAGAGACCCACTGTAGCCTTACACGTAAAGCCCTACACGTAGAGTCGTACAGTGTTCCAACACTCCTTCGTACCATAGGATGGGAACCCATTTTGAGTTGGGGTGGTCAAGCATCCGAAACCCTGACCCGAGACATGTACGGGTATATCACCGTACCCGACATAGAGACTTCTTCCATCACCTTCGTCACACCCAAGGTGACACATGTCCTTAATCTTCAGCTTGTCTCCTCACTTATGAGGGTTCCCATGAACAATGTGCTAAGCTCCATCCCAGATCTTCCCTTTTCTGATGATCCTGAGGTGACTACCATTCTATGTGGCTACAATGCCCCATGGAAGAATAGCAATGCCCTCTCGGCCACCAAGCTTCTTCCTGCCTATCGGATCCTA
Organism: Pachysandra terminalis; assembly: GCA_031762675.1. Classification (NCBI taxonomy): domain Eukaryota; kingdom Viridiplantae; phylum Streptophyta; class Magnoliopsida; order Buxales; family Buxaceae; genus Pachysandra; species Pachysandra terminalis. The sequence goes on along the minus strand of JAUPMG010252025.1, from coordinate 1,256 downwards.
CATTCCATTTTCCTCCATTGTATCTACCCTCACACCGACAATACCTGCGAGCTCACTCCTTTTATGGCTCATGTGCTTTTGATGGTGGTGACAGGTCAGCGCCTCTACCTTCCTTCCCTGGTGATTGGACACATCATCAGATCTTCCCTTTTTTGATCGTCCTGAGGTGATTACCATTCTATGTGGCTACATTGCCGCATGGAAGAATAGTAAGGCCCTCTCGACCACCAAGCTTCTTCCTGCCTACCGGATCCTACATTCCATTTTCCTCCGTTGTGTCTACCCTCGCACTGGCAAAACTAGCGAGCTCACACCTTTTATGGCTCGAGTGCTTTCGATGGGGGTAACGGGTCAGCACCTCTGCCTTCCTTCTCTGGTGATTGGCCACATCATTGGATTCTACCAACTTACGCGGAAGGGAGACTTGCCCTTTCCCTGTTTGATGTGTGCCGTGGCCAAGGAGTGGGGAATCAATCCGAGCCAACCCAAAAAGATTCTGAATGAGAGGTCCTTCACCTTCACCAACCTCTCTTTGATGAAGCTTCCCTGTTATGCGCACGAGCTTCCACAGCAGCAGCCACATGAGCAGGCCCGGCATGGGTGATGTGTCAAAAATAATTAACCACTCGCAATAGGACGAATCCTTGTAGGATAGGGCTATTTTGAGGGCGTCGAACCTCCAGGACTGAATGGGTGTAGTTTGTTAAATTATTAGATTAAATCTAAATAAACTTAATTAGAAAAAGAAAAGGAAAAATGTGATCTATTCCAAAAATTAGTTAAACTAAAGTAAAATGAATTAATCAATGAGAAAAGTAGCAGAGTATTGATGATCCTTCTAACCATTTTTATTATGGTCATCTCATGAATTCCTAGGCATTAATTCACTGTCTAAAAATAGATTTGTGTGGCTACAAGCAAGCACAACATCCCAAAAAGGTATTATGCTAAGAATAAACATAGCCTATCTTTCGATTTCTCTAGGCATAAGCTATCAAATTCTTAGGCATTAATTACATTATCATATGTGATAACTATAACCCATCTTCGGTTGGCACAAATTGTCTACCTACACTAACTAATCTACTTGAAGTAAAACTAGTCTTCCCTAGGCATGGCCTATGAAATCCTATCATACTCATCATGTCATGAGGCACAATTGCATAATTAGTATTCCTGTAATCACAGAAAATAGGAATACTTTGGGTTCAATCCTAACAAAACTAATGGCCAATCATTCTATTAGGCTTGATTAT
>JAUPMG010252004.1:0-21832 GCA_031762675.1 Pachysandra terminalis | reverse complement strand
TATAAATCTCTCAAATATAAAAATCTAATATTAGTGTACTTTTTTGGAACAAAAAAGAAAAATTAAAAGAAAAATAAAGGCCGAAACCGTACTTTTCATTCTCAACGTATAAAGTCAATAAGGGTGTTATCGTCAATCCATAATTCTGATAATTTGAATTGAAAAACAAGAAAAAAAGAAAAAAAGACAAATGAAGAAGAAGCAATCAAGTCGTTTTGTGGGGGCGGGAGAGAGAGAGAGAGAGAGATATAGAGAGATGGTAGACAAATCGTGAAAGGAAGAAAAAAAAGAAAAGACAGAGAAAGCAAGCGAGGACGAGGCGAAGAAGATTAAGCTTGCGATTAGTAATGCTTTCCAAAGTTGCTTCTGAAATAAGGAAGCATAGGCAAATTCTCTATTTTCGAAAAAATATTTTCATTAAGTAAAATTGTTTGGAAAACATTAATAATTCTTTTTTTTAATATCATATTATTCTTTTGGTTTGAGGAGTTTTGGGTTGAGATAAGTTTAGGTTTAGGGGTCTTTTAGTTATTTTGCATTTTTTGGAGAGAGATTTGTAATTAATATTTTATAGTTTTGTTTTCTACATAAGAAGAAAACGGAGGGGAAAATAGGGGGGGCGGGGCAAGGGGAGCACGAGACACACGACAGGGGGACGCTCGGCGCAGATGCACGCAGGCAGGACTTGAGGGCACGCTGGACAGGAACGGAAGAGAGAGAATAGAGGGAAAGAGAAGGTGTGCGTGTGGGAAGAGAGAAAGGGGAAGGAGAAGAAGAAGAGTGAAAAAGAAGAAGGAAAGAAAGAAGAGATAGAGGAGAACAGATTACCGAAATGAGATTTTCCGTTGCTGTGGGTCGTTGGAGACGATGACTGGAGGAAAGACCAGATGATGAGTCGGATTAATTGGAGTTGGAGAATGCCGTTGATACGGACCTTTTTCTTTTTACTTATTTTTGGATAGAAAAAAGGTGATAACAATAGTTCAATTCGAGGACAACCCAACCTTTAACAACTTCATAAAAGCTTTATCTTAGCTTTTTTACCGATGCTCTTCTACTACCTATCTCTGTTAAATATAAACACCTACAGAGATTAGCTTACAGAACCATACAATGCTGAAATAAAGAACACGAAATTATAACTACTAGGCCACTCTCACATGACTGGCCATTACTGTTATATTTACAAAACAACACACAATTGGTTTAACTAACTCCTTGAAATGATAGAGTACTTGTGTGGCTGATGTAGCTCCACTTTCATAGAGAACACGTATCAATCCTCCTCGCTAAGAACAACCTTGTCCTCAAGGTTCTTCAAGTGTCACTGGAATTGGAGACGATTCCTCCTCCGCTTCTTCACAAGGCCAAGGCCCTTCAATTATATATAACTTTTGCGACTTGCATCTATGTCCCGGATGATATTTCTCGTCGCAATTATAGCACAGTCATTTCTCCCTCCTTTCTTTAGCTTCTATCGAGGTGATTCTTTTGATGGGTGGCAAATAGGGTCTTGTTGGGGTCTCTTCAATACTCATGGTTGAAGGCAGTTTGGCGGTTGCATCCACCTTCTCTTCTTGGAGGGGAGCTAAGCCAATAGCAGTCGTAAGCGAAGTGAGTCGAAACATTTGTACATCTAGACAAATATCATCTTTTAGACCACAGATGAAGCAGCTCGTTAGAAAAGTTTCAGATAATCCTTCAGTGTGGTTGGCAAGCTTCTCAAACTCCACTTGATACTCTCGTAAAGTGGACAATTGGCGGAGTTTTGCAAGCGCGCCTGATCATCATATTTGGTCGGTCCAAACCGATCATTTAAGGCTGCAACAAACTCCCTCCACGAGAGATAAACCTGAGACCTTTCATACCATCTATACCACTGCAAGGCTTCCCCTTGCAAATGGAAAGAAGCAACTGTTAATCGTTCCTCTTGGTTAGTATGTTGGTAAGCAAAAAATTGTTCCACACAGTAGATCCATCCGGAAGGATCACCATCTTCAAAAGTGGGAAAGTTAAGCCTAACAGTTCGAGAGTGAATATTACCCGTAAATCCCAAACGTGAAGACTCTTCTCCTTCACCATGATGGAGCTTCTACCTTCGGAAGCTTCGCCTTTCTCCTTGTGAACAACATTCGCTAGATGATCAAGCTTGCCTTCATAGGAGGTTTGCCTGATCTCAAGATTCTTTAATTTTTGAAGAATCTCTTCAAGTGTCCGTTGCATAGTGGTGTCTTCCCAAGGATCTGCAACTCGAAAGTTCGCCATTTCGTCTGGCTTTGATACCAAATTGATACAAACCTTTTTCTTCTTACCTATTTTGGATAGAAGAAAGGTGATAACAAGAGTTCAATTCGAGTAGAACCCAACCTCCAACAATTTCATAGAAGCTTTTTCTTAGTTTTTTTACAGATCCTCTTCTACTACCTATCTCTGTCACATGTAAACACCTACAGAGATTAACTTACAGAACCATACAGTGCTGAAATAAAGGACACGGAATTATAGCTACTAGGCCACTGTCACACGACTGGCCATTACTGTTATATTTACAAAACAACATACAACTGGCTTAACTAACTCCTTGAAATGATACAATACTTGTGTGGCTGATGTAGCACCACTTGCATAAAGAACATGTATCACCCTATCTCTCTTATCTTTTCACTTTTTTCTTCCAATTTTAATCTCCTTCTCTTCTTCAATCTCAACCTCAATCTCTTCATGGATTTTGCCTCATCCCTTTTCCATTCAAAACCCTAAGAGAATGGAGAAGAAGAACCCTTACGGGTTCAACCTTCTCTTCATTTTCTTTTTCTTTTTATTTTTTATTTTTTATTTTTAATTCTATCTTAATAACTAATTCTAATCCAACTTTAATTCTAAAACAAATATTAATCACAATCCTAACTTTAATCACCTCTAATCTTATCTCTTCTCATCCTAGATTAATAAAAGAATTAACACCAAATCAACCTCATTTATCTTTTCATTATCTGAAATTTCTAGGATTTTTAATTTTTTATTATCTAAAATTTAATCCAATTTTAATAATTAAATACCAAAAATACCTCTTTCACCACCAATTTCAAAATTTGATCAAACTACAGTCATTTGACCGGTTTTGTATGAAAAGATCAAATCTTGGGTCGGAATATTTTTCTAACGTCCAAAAATCATGAATTCGACCCAAAACGACACAGGATAAAATGGTCATTTACTTCTACGATCTCGAAACTAGGTTATAGTATATCCGTTCGAATGCATTTTCAGCCTAGAATTTACTTATACTATCAGAAATTGATTTTGGGGGACAATGAAGTGCCCGGGGTTCATTGAGGATATTTTGATAATTTCTCAACATTTTAAGATTTCAATGAGAATTTGGCTCAAATTAATTTGGGATTGAGAGTGATGATGAGATGAAAATATGTCAACCTCAAGGCTCGAGAAGCTACAAAGACCAAAAGAAAATCCTTCTCTTGCAAATTGGGGTTCTTTATTTAAATTTAATAGAAAGAAAGTTAAGTCTCTCTCGTATTGTACATTATGTATGACTTGGCAACGCAAATCAAATGTTATCTTTAAAAACAATTAGCACGAGAGTCAATCTTTAGTGTGCTTCATCTTAATATGAACAACACTAAAGAGAATGCAGGCCATCTAATCTATCAATCATACACTTAAAAAGATTCTCACCAATTCCTTAAAAAACTAGTAAACCAGTGGTAAGCATTCACAACAACATGGAACTTATTCTTTCACTATCTTGTCATGGATATAATGGTTTGTGTTAGTGCTATAAATCTCACAAATTTAGTGACTAACAATCTCAAAAAGCAAATAGGACTTATAAATAATATTATATTAATTGACGATTTTATTTTATTTTATTTTATTTTTTGCAAAATTTTTATTTCCAAAAAAATATTATTTTTATATATTATTTTTTTAGAAAAATTATACTTTAACCCCTCGAGGTTTCTAAAATTTGCAGTGAGAACTCTTGAGGTTTTTGAAACTACAATGACACCCTTCATCGGAAACCTCAAGGGGGTCGACTAACTACCGATACTAAGTCATTAACTGATATACCCCTTATAAAGAATGACTGACTTTTGAATAAACTTGATAAACCTTAGGTCCAAAACACACTTCTTAGTCTCTCGACTAAAGAATGATCTTACTTTACCATCTTTATCATTTTTACTACTATAATTTGTAAAATCTAATTTATCGTCGAAAACAATATTTTTAGGTGTATATATTCCATGACTAATTAGTTGAATGACTCCCTTGAGGTTGTTGACAAAGGGTATCATTGTAGTTTCAAAAACTTTAAGAGGACTAATTGTAATTGTCAAAAACCTTAGGGGACCAAAACGTAATTTTCCCTATTTTCTTTACTTAATTAATTTGTAATATATTTAAGATACTTTTCATATTACAAATTTGTAAGAGTTAATTATAAAGAATTCTAAGTTAAGAAATACCATTAATTATATTCGCAATAAAGTTTCTGAATGCAAATGTAATTCAATTGCAAAAAAAATAAACAATTATTCAATATAAGATTTGTAGTTTAAAATTTTCTAACTTTTATTTATATTAGGTAATTGAATTTCATATAGGATTTTATATGGTCAACTCAACAATTTTCTGAAAAGAAACTTTGTTTTTTTAATAAATAAACTCTTAGTGTTTCAAATAATTATGAAAATAGAATTAGGCAAGAATAAAGTACGCATACATGTTATTTATTGAAATACAAATTCTTCATAAAATAAAATTAAGTTAAAATTTATATTTATAAAACTAAGAAAATAAAATTATATTATTCTATAATTATTTTTTTTTAATTTTGTGATAAAGTTGTACAGTGGTTAAAAGCACACTCATTTATATGTAATTTAAATTTTTTACGAAATCATCATTTTTAATTAACATGGGTTTACTATGTGCATCGCACGAGCACTAGTAGTACTAGTAACCTAAAAAGTCCAATAAACTCAGACATTCCTTGACCAAGAAAAGACTCAAAGTCGAATTACAGAAACCTCGAAGTCAAATTACAGAAACCAGAATGGATAATCAATGGGAAAGCAAACAAACTAACATAACTAAATTCTCTAATATATATATATATATATATACCTTAAAACTTTAGATGTTTTAAAAATATATTTTGAAGTATCACTCAAACTATTGATTTCAAAGTTTTAAATGTGAATACAATTGAGATCTTAAAGTAGTCGAGCCCAGCTTGTATGCGTGTGTGTTTTTATAGAATATAACATTAATTTTGTCAAACCGAACTAAAAAAACTGGATTTTTCGGTGTCTATTTCTATTTGGTTTTATTCATTATTGTCTGGCTTGATTTTCAGTTTTCTAAATCGGTTTTTATTTCAGCACTAAACTGAACCGAATCGACTGAATTCCATCCCTAGGGTAGAGCATACGCAAGTACATGTGAACATTAAGTGTGAAGAATTGTTTGCTGAAATAACTGAGGTGAATGCTTTGGACTCCATGAGAGGTTCTTTAAAATAACTTCACTCTGTGTGGGAGTTGAAAATATGCTTTGAAATTTCAACGATTTCTCAATCATCAAGGTGCGTAAAGAAGATAGAAAGAAATCATTTAATTGCAAGAGATCAACCTGTCCTTCGAACTTGAATAGACAAAGGAAAAAAGAAGAGTAGTTGTTCTTCAAACTGGGACAGGCGAAGTAAAAAAAAAAAAGAGTCGTTTGAAATAACGAAGTGTTGGAGTGTGTGTGTGTGAGAGAGTAATCTAGCATTAATTAAATTGGATTAAAAGAGGATGATAGACTTTTAATAATCCTACAAAAAATTAAAATAAATAATTTACTTCGTTGGATTTATAGTGTTAATTTATTACTTAGTAATTGTTTGAGACCAAATGAAGTAAATAATTAAAATACTAAAACATTCTTTCGTTCATACGACATTAATACTAATTATTTAGTAATTATACATAAAGAATAAGGGTTATAATGGTAACAAAATGGTATTTAAAAATTCAATATTTTTGTTTAATACTAAACTGAAAGTAATAAAACCATAAAAAAAACAATTAATTACATAACAATTAGACAATCTTTTGTCATACAATTTATATTACTAAAGATAAAATATAAAATCAATAGAACAAAATAATGAAAAAGAAAAAACTTAAAAAATTGGTTCAACTTTTATATATAATATGATATGATTTGATTAATAAATGTCTATAAAAACCTTTGATAAGGAAAATTAGTCCAACTTATGCAAACCTAGTCGGACCATGGTTCGACCCCTTGTTGAAATTTTGGTTCGATTGTCATCCCATTTTAGAGCGTTCTACGCACTTGGCGCATTTTAAGATCCTAACCCTTTCAACGACTATATATAAATATCCGTCTCTTCTTACCTTCTCCTCCAAAGCTGTTTCTTTATCATCTATAGTGTTCATCGTTTATCTGATTCGAGCGTTTCTCTGTGAATCTCCACAAATGGCGAAAGAGCCAGTTCGTGTTCTTGTTACTGGAGCTGCAGGTTAGATATCAAAAGATTGTATATTCTTCTGTCCAGATCTGTTTGATTTCATTTCTCATCCTAGAAGATAGCCTTACATTTTTATTTTTATTTTGGTAAATTAGCCTTACATACAACACTTATCGTTCTGTACTTTCGTGTTTTTAATAGTCTTTTGGTGATCTGAACGAACAAAAAGTTTACGAAATTTCTGGATCTAGAAATGTACACAATTTCATATTTGAATTGCGGGGAGTTTTGGATTTGTAATTAGTGTTTGTGATCACTTTCTAGTGATATATTAGATAAGAGTAGGGGTTTTAACTCGAGAGTAAACAGATATAACTTTAGGGTTTTCTGGAAGCTTGGGGTATGAATGTTGTTGAAGAATCGGAGTTTGAAGTAGGAACTTGGTACTATTTCCTTGAGTTTACTAGGGGATCTGATGTTTGAAGAGGACTATCATGTAATCAGGCTGTCATCTTTACTGGTTTCGGATCATTTATCGTCATCTTGATGTTCCTTGAATCCTTATTGGTAAAGTTTGAGTTTTAGCAAGGATTTATAACATATTGATCTAAAGCTTAACAAATTCTGGTAAATGTTGGTTTTTAGCAAGTGTTTTAGCAGATCCTGAAATATTAACGATTAACAATCAAAGCTTTGATAGATCACGAGTAAGCCTTTTAGTTAGTAAACCATGAAGAATCGTTCTCTGAAGATATAAGTTATAATTATTGTGCTGAGAGATGATTTTGTAATTTTTTTTTTTGTAACCAGATGATTTTGTAATTAGGATATAGACGAATTGTAACTCTGCTTTGGGCAAAGATCTATGCTCCATAATGAATTTATTTTATTCCATTTTTCCAGTTAAACGTTTTTCGTTGGATTTATTCGGCAATGGACGTCTGTGGGTCCTTGTTTCTCACGTTTATCTTGAAAAGTTCCATCCATAGGCCAAATAACTCTGGTATACATGGGGTTCACAGATCCTTTTAATAGGTTTCTTTTTTCGTTCTTCCTTTTTTATTTTTTATAAACCTTTCGCATGTGTGTTGCTTTTGGATTTTTCTTGACCTTGAAGAAGTTAATCCCTTAGTCAGGCTTGGAGTATTGTTGGGAACTGTTTTTGAAGAAAGCAGGTTTGATTTGCAGGACAAATCGGTTATGCTCTTGTACCAATGGTAGCTAGAGGAGTGATGCTGGGTCTTGATCAGCCTGTAATTCTGCACATGCTTGATATCCCACCTGCTGCAGAAGCCTTGAATGGGGTGAAAATGGAGTTGGTAGATGCTGCATTTCCTCTTCTTAAAGGTAGGTGCCCCTTCTCTCTTCTTTCTGAGTATTTTAGGAAGCTATTATAGTAACGTTTTTGATTTACATTTGAGATTTGGGCTGAAATATCATTTATTGATTGAAGCTGAAGGTCTGATGTTACATTTTCATCAGGTGTTGTTGCTACCACTGATGTCGTTGAGGCATGCACTGGGGTTAACATCGCAGTCATGGTTGGTGGGTTTCCAAGAAAAGAAGGGATGGAAAGAAAAGATGTGATGGCGAAAAATGTATCCATCTACAAGTCTCAAGCCTCTGCTTTGGAAAAACACGCAGCTGCAAACTGCAAGGTGTTTGACACTCTACTACGTCTCTGTATTTTTTTTTTTTTTGGGTGACATGGAACCCCGACTCCACTTAGTGGGGACAGGGTAAACCTCGGATACATGACCCCACCCACAAGAATCATATATCAGGTAAGCCCAGGGGCTCAAATCTGGGACCTCCAGTTCTTGAGCTGGAGAGACCCGTGTTTTACTTGACAAAACCAGTCAATCAAATGCAGAAAAAAACTGGGCATGCTATTATTTGTTTCAGTGAAAATATCCATTATTTTTGTTATTTGTGAGCATGTGTTCATGATTGTGCTTATGATCCTGTACAGGTTTTAGTCGTTGCTAATCCAGCAAACACCAATGCCCTAATCCTGAAGGAGTTCGCACCATCTATCCCTAAGAAAAACATAACGTGTCTGACCAGGTTGGATCATAACAGGGCATTGGGTCAGATCTCGGAGAGGCTGAATGTTCAAGTCTGTGATGTAAAGAACGCTATTATCTGGGGAAATCATTCTTCATCTCAGTATCCAGATGTCAACCATGCAACTGTTAAAATGCCAGCAGGTGAAAAGCCTGTACGGGAGCTTGTTGCTGATGATGCATGGTATGGACAACGAAAGAACAGATGTTCGTTATCATCATATAATTGTGATTTGAATTTCCTGCAACATTATTCCATATTTTTTCTTGAAGGTTGAACGGAGAATTCGTTAAAATAGTCCAACAACGTGGTGCTGCAATCATCAAAGCTAGAAAGCTTTCAAGTGCATTGTCTGCTGCAAGTGCTGCTTGCGACCACATACGTGATTGGGTGCTTGGAACTCCAGAGGTTGTTATAACTTATTTCTGCTTAAATATAGGTTTTTAGTTGTGTTTTGTGCAAAAGTCATTTCATACTGATTCCTTGTATTTCAAATTCTAGGGCACTTGGGTTTCCATGGGTGTATACTCTGAGGGCTCATATAATGTACCAGCAGGGCTTATTTATTCCTTTCCCGTGACTTGTTGCAATGGGGAATGGACAATTGTTCAAGGTGAGTACAGCAAATTAGGCTATAGCATGTGATGTAAAAAAGTAATGAATGTATATATATATATATATATATATATATATATATATATATAGAGAGAGAGAGAGAGAGAGAGAGAGAGAGAGAGTAGATAACAAATATTCAAAACTAACTAAAAGATGGAGTAACTGATAACAGTAATTGAAAATGTAACTGATAGATTAGAATCCAAAAAATTAGAAAAGTAACTAAAATGGAGATTGTGAATAGTCAATCGCACTAAGAACGTGAATATAGAGGTAAATAAATACAATAGATAAGAAATGGTCAAGGAAATTAATAAATTGGATAATTATGAAAAACAAAATCTGTTGAATCATTTTTTTTACCACAGTTGGCTTCCACCCGCTGTCTTTGCAACCAGCACTGCAGTCTTCAAATCTCCATTCGCCAAAAGACCAACTTGTTGAAATGTTGACAAATGAGTCAAAACGAAAAAAAATAATACCTAGTTATTTTTAAAATGTAGATCATAACAAAGAAATCAATCCCCTGTTTTTTAATGACAAAATAGAATTTATGCTGAACCAGAAAAAGAAAATAAATAACTAGTCGGCACATCAAATTCATGCGACAACAAAATAAAAGATTTAGATTAAAAAAATATATATATTTCATTCTGTCGTAACAACAAAATAAAAATTCATAAAAAACAAAACAAAGAAAACATAAATACCTATTTGACATCAAATTCCATCTCAAAATTTTCGTTTCATTTGTCTGCAGTTCATAGAGATAAGTTGTTTCATTCAAATCTCACTGTTTTCCCGGTCGATACAAAATTCTCCCCAGCGATAGGATGTCAGAGATCAGTTTGGGTTTTACCGCTAGAAACCCTAGCAAAAAAGGTAATGTCAAGAGTATGATTCAAAGAGATTCAAGTAAAAAATCCGAAAAGTATGCTATAGAGGTAATATTAGAGAGAGAGAGAGAGAGAGAGAGAGAGAGAGAGAGAGAGAGAGAGAGAGAGAGAGAGAGAGACATGGATCAATATATCTGAGAATGAGAGGACAAAGAGTCCTAGGGTTTGGAAGAGTACATGGACCTTCTTCCTCTTTGTTTTCACACTTTGACATTTATTGATTTGAATCCTTAAAAGAATTAACAAAATGGAGAGATTTAGCATCACAATTAATATTGAAAGTTTGAACCTGCACAATGAAAATATTAAAAGGAGGTAAAGATCTTACCTTCGCAAGTTATACATGTAAAAATGGCTCATGGTATTGGGGACATCTTGCTGAATTGAGGACAAAGAACCAAGAAGCACAAATCAAGATGATGAATGGACTACTTTCGCATTCAAAGCCCACTCTAAATCTGCAACCAAAAAGAAACTTAGATCGTTAAAATGAAAAGAAAACAAGTGACAACTACAGATAAATATAAGAGGTCAGACTCCTTTTATGTGCTACTCTCTTGGAAGCATCCACAATAAGATTGGACAATGAATAGTTAAATAAATAACCCATTTTGCCTCTCACTCTTAATGAGAATCATATGAGCTTGGTAGAGGATGACGTTCAAAGCTCCTCAAGTTGCAAAATATTTGCTGATTTTAAGCCTTTGAATTGCCAAGGTATATGCCTCATGAATCATTGCAATAGTATAGGAATTTTAACATTCAAAGTCCCATAATCAATTATTTTTGGGAAGTACACATTACGGTCCATGTTATACATTCAGTCCCTTAATTTGGATAATAATATTCCCTGAAATAAAAATAACATAAAATAGCAAACTCAATCAAAGAAGAGGAAAATAAATTGTTATTGAAACCTTAAAAGTATTGATGTTGGAGAATAGAAATTACCAACAAGCTATCAGTTTTTCTCTCTTGTCCTTCTCTTTTTATTTTAGGATACTGACAGTGCAGAAAGAAGAAATATAAAACAAATAGCGTGCATCACAAGGGGCATACAAAATGGAAGAACTTAAGAAACATCAGAAAACAAGGGTATTGTTGTAGGGTTCTCATTTAGGTTTTAAGCTAAATATACATGTGCAAGGAGCACATGTATGAACTCCGAATGTGGAAACTGCACAACATACAATTTTGGAGGATAAGATAGATGCAAGTAAAATGCTCAATATCTTTAAGATAGGTTACAATTAATGGACAGGCATTGCAAACATACCATGTTACAAGCGATAACTATAGTATTCAACGAGCAACCATCCAGCCAATCTGGTCCTAGCCTTATTTGGTTAGAACATCAAAGAAGGAGTGAAGTACTTCCAGAGAATGCAATTTCGGCTTGGTCCAAACCAAATCATCTAAGGAATCAATTACAAGAGATCCATTTTTTGCATCTGCAACATGCTTTTCTGTTCAAATTGCATTTCTCAACTCTTTCAGAATGTTAATGAATGCAAGCCATACAAACTGAACTTCACAAACAAAATTATAATCATCAAAAGTTCCATTTGGTTCAACTTCAAACACCATGCCTATCTATAGTGAGATCCTTACAGTCGTGAACATCCCGTTTGATCTGAGTCCAAAAACTCTTGTGGTGCTTTGCAAACTGTCTTTTGGTAAATTCAAGTAGTGTGATTGAACTGCTTATGTCATGGTGCACAACAGCAGATTAGTCCTTCCTGGACGTGTTCCCTTGATTTGGTTATTTTCTATGCAATATCAACAAAGGCCCTTCATGAATTTAAAGAGGCCATTGTCAAACTTCTGAGGGTTCCAATTAAGGGTTCCTTGTCTTTGCAAATACATGGAAGGTAACTTTATTTAGTGAGATTCTTTGCCCCACAGTTTCATACAATAATAGTATAAAGAAGGAATGCTGTAAGAAATAGTTCTCGGAATCAATACCTTGTGAAATTTGCTATTTGAAGAACAGCATTGCCTCATCGATCCACCAACAACATATGGGTGGATGCTCTTTGCAAGGGAGGACTGCATTAAGCCATGAATCAAAGAGGTACGAAAACATTGGCTTCTCACAATTCATGTCTTTGAAACATTACACCAAATATGCTTATGCAGTTCATCCTAGCAAGTTCAAACTCATGGGTATGTCCTAAACTCAGTTCATGATCATGAGTCTCCCCCAACCCCAAACCATATTCATGCGTCTGTCCCAGTCCTAAGTCGTGATTCTGTCCTAGACCCAGGTTATGATTATGTTCCAGCACCAATTGCTAGGTCTGCCCAAGCCCCAAATCGTGGTTTTGACTGAGAATCAATTCATGGTTTGAAGTGATAAATTGCACAGTATCAAACACAATACTTTCAAATCTGGAAATCCTGCCTTTCTAACAGTATCCAAGCAAACCTGTCTAGCAAAATAACTACTTTAACAAGTACCATGTTCATAAACGCAGAGGAGGAGGAGGCGGAGAAGCATGACACAGGGTTCATAAGACTATCAATTTTTAGATGTGACATCAACATTTAGTTCAGAAATGCCTTCCCTCAGTCTGCTGTATATGGTAGAAAATTGAATTGATTGAGAAATAGAACCAATGCCAATTGTAGAAACTGTAATATAAGAGAATCAATAAAGCTTCCATCAATATGAGAACATCCACAAGAAGCACGCATTCTTCTCTTTAGAGCTAGCACCCATCAGATGAGAACACTAAGATTTAAGGATTCTTCTCCTGAGTCCTGACCGCATTCATTGGAAAACTCAAATGCTAATCACTACTGACTCAGCACCCTACATTGCTTTTCACTTTGTCCATTGGTATAAACGTATTAAGTAATTCTCCCAAGGCGTTAAGGAATCCAAGCGAAAATCCATCATCACTGTTTTGCTCCATAATTCTCAGGGGGAAACTGGCATCACTGTACAGAAAAGGTGATCAAAGATGGAAATGAAGACTACCAGGAGCACCTTAGCCCATAACCCAATTTGTAATTTCTTCTAAAGAAAATGCAATATTTAAATAGCTGTTTAAAACAATATCTAAAAATCAGTATGCAGAAAAGTATATCCACACAATCCAACTGCGATGACTTCTGGAAATAAGAAAATTCATTATTAACTTCCTTCAGTTAATAGCAAAATAGCCTACAAATAGTTTCCTAAATGAACTTCTGATTTTAGCAATTGATAAAACCATGGTGAGAAGATCTTGACATGTTAAAGCGAGGGGAAGAAAACTATTATGGAGATCACCAAAAATTCAGTACATAACATTGTGAGTATCATATATTTTAACATCGAAAGATCAAGAAGAAATATCGCAAAGGGCGTAAATACACCTGCATATGATACTTTACAGCAAAACATGTTATTAGCATGGTTTAAACTTTCAGTAATGAGTAGGACTTCTGTCTGAAGGTGGAATACTATAGCAAGGCCCTAGAGACAATTTATATGGTAGTTATCTTTCCTTTCCACCATGCCACTGAGCGGCTTTACTGAGTAGAAAAGAAAGCTTAACTGTTGGCTATAGGTGAAGTGAATCACTCCAGAAAGACAAGCATTTAACTATGAACAAAAGGAATGCCTCTTGGTCCAAAAATATGTGCATTCAACCTAAGGGCAACACAATCCTCCGGGAAAAGCAATCGGACTGTTGGGAGGTTAAGTTGATAGCAAGTACAGAGAATGTTTTGATTTTCAATGCAAACAGCCACACTGATTTTTCTCCCTCCAACCCCATTTTGTTGGGGTATATGTGGACAAGAAAGACAATAAAAGAAAGAATTCAACTGTACCAGATAAGCAAATGGTTTGCTAATGAATTTGCAAATTGTGATTTGCTTCTGTGTTTTCTTTGCTCCTACTGGTAGCTGGTGAACATTTCCTTAAATCCTTCTTGGACCAAAAAATAGATTATTTACTGGATTGGATAGGTCAACTTCGACGGATGGATAGTGGCAACTACAAGACTTGGATTGCAAGTTCAATCGATAATTCAGGACCCTCGGCCATTGCTCGATTTTATAGGAACCATGATATGGATACAACCACTGGTTAGCATTGACAAAGTGAATCCCAGCAGGGTTTCTTGTGATACACATGGAAAAAATTTTAGGCACCAGCTGCAACTTCTATAGCCAAGATGATGATACCAAATTTATAGGGAATCCAACCTATATCTTTCTCATCATACATTCATTACAACATCCTACTGAAAGCGAAGCAATTTATATATTAACTCCGCATAAACCAATGATATGTTTGCCCTTTGGTGAGAATTTACGAAGTATTTCTAGACATTCATGATTCGGTCCATCTACAGAGAATAGGTCCATTAGCATGGAAAAGGTGGAGTCATCTGGTAAGAAACCCCTTTCTACCATTTGACGAAGAAACTCCATTCCCTTTATTGTATCATTCTTTTGGAAGAACCCTCGGACAATTCTATTGAAAATGAGTTCATCTGGCGGACAACCATCATTTTCCATTTCTAATAGTAACTCATTAGCTTCATCTGGCAATCCTCTTAAGCAAAGTCCATTGATCATTACATTATATGTTCTAATGTTGAGACGCAAACCTTTGGCAGAAAGGCTGCCAAAGATTTCCCTTGCAGCTTCAAGTTTCCCAGCTCTACACATACCGTTGATGAGGCTATTGTAAGCCACAATATCAAGATCTAACCCCCTATCTCTGATAGCATCAACCAATGCCATTGCCTCAGCAATCCGCTGACTTTTGCAAAGACCATCCAACAATGTAGAATAAGTAAAGAAATTTGGCCTTGGCCCACGATGTTGCATCTCATTGAAAAGCTCTTCTGCAGCCGCCAATCTCCCTATCTGGCACAATCCACTTATAAGAGTATTATAAGTAAAAGTGCCAAGCGTCAATCCTTTTTGAGGCATGGCTCTAAAGAGACGCATGGCCTCATCTATCCTCCTATTCTTGCAATAGCCATTGATCAAAGTGTTATAGCTAACAACATCCGGTGCACAGCCCAAAAGTATCATGGAATCAAACACTTTTATTGCCTCACCCATTTGGCCTCGCAAACAATATCCATCCATCAACGTATTGTACGTAATTACATGAGGCTCCTCACCTCTTTGAATCATCACGTCAAGTATACCATGTGCCTCTCTAACCATCCCTTCTTTGCATAATGAATCCATCAATATACTAAAGGTTTTTACATCAGCTGATATTTTCCAAGCGACCATTTCATTGAGCAACCTTGTAGCTTCATTCCATCGGCCCGAATTGCATAAGCCACAAATCAAGGAGTTGTAAGTAACAACATTCGGTCGAACACCTCTGTCAATCATTTCTGCAAAGAGTTTCAAAGCCTCATTTACCATTTTGTCCTTGCAGAGACTATCAATAACCGTGTTATACGCCACTATATGAGGCTTACAGCTTCCTTCTTCCATCTTCCTGAGCAACTCAACAGCAGGTCCAGTGTTCCCTGTTTTGCAAAGCCCATCAATTATCGTTACACACATGAATAAATCCGGATTATATTGTTTCTCCGTCGTCAATTTGTTATACAGTTTCACGGCCTCAACAATATCATCATTCAAACAAAGTCCCCTTATCAAAGTGGTAAAGGTTACTGCATCGGGTTTGTAACCGCGTTTCAGGATGTTTCCCAATACGGAAAACCCCAAATCCACTCTATTCAAGTGGCATAAACAGTTGATGATGATGGTGAAGGTGAATATATTTGGTTGGATTCCGAACGAATTCATTCTCTTAAACAAAGAAACAACGGTGGAGTAACGCTTCAGTCTAAAAACTGCCCCTGACAATTGATTAAAAGCTAGAATCGAAGGAAGAGGTCGTGTCTGAAGCATTTCATCGAATAGAGCTAAGGCATCCTCAAGCCTAGCAAACCCAAGTTTACATCGATCCCTCACAGAATATTCGAAAGGGTTTGAACTCTTGAGCTTATCACGATTGGAGTTTCTACTTGTTTTAGAATGGTACATAGTTACACATAGTGAGTTTGAAGAAAGAAATGGTGGAGAAGGAAAAAGCTTGGTGATGGTATTATTAGTACCATTTTGATGAACAGCAACAGGCGCTCTTCTGATTGCAGCAACAACAGCCGCAGCTCTATTGCTTCTCACCATTTTCTTCCTTTTAATTGAAAATCGATTCACTTCTCCATCTTTTCTGTTTTCTGGTAGAAACTGAAAAATCAGACGAATAATACTTCTGTTTAGGCCTCGTTTCAGTTACTGTTTTTTTTTTTTTTTTTTTTCTTTTTTTCCCTCCTTTTTTAAGAAAACCGGTTAAGATGTTCAACCCGGACCCAACCCATTCACATGAACCAAAACCCAAAAGTCCCAACTAAGTAGGTGGGTCCTACTGTCCTAGATTTTTTTCTTTTGGTAATACGAAACACATATATTAATATCTAACATGAGTACATCCCATCAAGTATTTTTTTAGTGGCTTCCATAATTTCACTAGGATATTCATCTCTCCACACCTCCTTGAACTTAGGCTGCGTTTGTCCGGGCTTGTGCTTATGGATAGGCACTCATTAGATAAGTTGTTCAATGAGAACACTTATCTCGAACAGTAATAAACTGTTTATTTGAAGAAAATAGCGTTTGATAAATACATTTATTTAAGTGCTTATAAAAGTATAAGGGTAAAATAAGTATTATAAAAATATTATTAAAGTTTAGAAATAGCATTTATTTAAGCGCTTTTGAAAGTTTAGGGGTAAAATATGTATTTTAAAAATATTACTAAAGTTAAGAAATAACTTAAACTGCCTTTGGCTCGGCTTTTATAAGTACTTATTACAGCTTATAGCTTATATAAGCACTTTTTAAAACTAAATGTGTTTGGTAGCACTTATGGGTAAATGCTTACCCATAAGCAATAGAGGAAGGGTATCCATGAGGAGAAGTTGCTCTCACCAAGCTCTTATACGTTAAGCTACTCACAACTTTCGTAATATTTTTAAAACATCTATTTTACCCCTAAACCTTCATAGGCACTTAAATAAATACTATTTCTAAATTTTAATCATATTTTTATGATATCTATTTTACCCCTAAACTATCATAAACACTTAAATAAATGTATTTACGAAATGCTATTTTCTTCAAATAAGCAGGTGGTGTTGATAAATGGTCTCATTGAACAACTTATCCAATGAATGCTTATCCATAAGAACAAGCCGGGCCAAACACAGACCTAAAATTATAAAATAGCTTATCGCATAAGAGCTTGGGAGAAGCTGCTCTCAGCAGCTTCTCCTTATGGGTAGCCTTCCTCTACTGCTTATGGGTAAGCACTTTCCCATAAGCACTACCATACACATTTAATTTTAAAAAGAGCTTATATAAGCTATAAGCTGCAATTAATTACTGATAGAAGCAGCGCCAAAACGCAGCCTTATAAACCCATATTAGCTAATAAGTTAACTACTCCACTAGCCTCCCTGTGTTTGTGTGAAATCTGGACTTGCTGAAAGCTTTTCAGAAGCTGCCTAATTTCTTGAATCACCCTCCTTCAACCCATAGTTTTCTTACCCCATAGGATTTAGCTAAAATTTATCCTTCACATAGGCCTAACAGTTCAGTCATATATATATATATATGGTTTTTACATACAAACATGATGCAAAAATAACAAGAGGTCTTCCATAACAGTTTCTCAAAATCCCTCCCATGGCTGTTCTTCCATCTTTTTTTTTATCGATCCATCAAAATTAAGCTTCGTCCATTCCCCTGCAGGAGGTTGCCATGCCACCAAAATCAGCTCCTTTCTTCTGCTACTACTCCGTTTAGTACCTGCAAGTATAGGATTCTCATCTTATTTCTAAGTAATCAGAGTTGCCAACATATATGTAAAATCTTTTCAAACATTTGTATAGAAACAATTCTTGCAGTTTCCAAACATTCATTTAAACTTGTATTTTCCATTAGCATCACATAGATATGAATGTGTTAAAAAAAAATCCAACCTAGCCTAACCCACTTCGAAAGGCTGGTTTTACCTCGGGCTTGCTTTGCACATTAGCCATCAATGGATGACTTCCAATTGACATCGGAAAGCATTCACTGCATCTTTCAATGTGGACCTATAGGCAGGATAAAGGAAACTGCTTCGATAAAGGAAAAAAGAACAATAACAAAGCATAATGCAGAGAGTTAGTGATTGTATAACTCAGAAAATATTAAATGAAAATCTTGTCACGTAATATAAGACAGAAGGAATGCTGAAATATTGGGGGAAAAGAGTACACATACCTGATACCAATACACATTGGTGCAGGTTAATTGTACTGGCTGCAGAGAAGATGCTTTTCAAAAGTTTCACCATGAAAAAGAAGAAAAAAAGAACATTTCAACAATGCCAAGACTCGTTATGTAATTTACTTTGTTCAACCTGAACTCCCTTGAAGCCTAAAAAAAAAATGAAAAAGAAAAAGAAAAGGTGACAAGTAGTGTATCTTCAGAAGGAAATGCTTAGAAAACTGTTTCAGTTAAGCACTTTTTTAAGCTTTAAGTGGCTGAAATTATGTAGCGTAATACAAAAATAGACAGTTGAAACCACAATTCAAAAACTAACATCCTTCTTTCTTTTCTTTTTCAACAAAGTAAAAGGAATGCTCTTTTGCATTTTTTTGTTGTTGTGTTGTTGTTGTTGTTGTTGTTGGAGAATAGAAATTACCCACAAGCTACCTATTCCTTCTCTTTTTATTTTAGGATGCTGACAGTGCAGAAAGAATAAATATAAAACAAATAGCGTGCATCACAAGGGGTATAAGAAAAGGAAGAATTTAAGAAACATCAGAAAACAAGGGTATTGTTGCAGGGTTCTAATTTGATGGATTAGGTCTTAAGCTAAATATATATGTGGAAGGAACACATGTATGAACTCTGAATGTGGAAACTGGACAACATACAATTTTGGAGGATAAGATAGATGCAAGTAAAATGGACAATTAACTTTAACATAGGTTACAATTAATGGAAAGGTATTGCAAACATACCATATTACAAGCGATATATCCATAGTATCCAACAGGCAACCATCCAGCCAATCCAGTCCTAGCATTATTTCCGCTTGATCTAAACCAAATCATCTAAAGAATCAATTACAAGAGATCCTTTTCCTGCACAGAATGTTAAAAATCAATGAATACACACCATACAAGCTGAACTCCACAAGAAAAATTATAATCATCAAAAGTTCCATTTAGCTTGACTTCAAACATCATGCCTATAGAGAGCTCCTTGCAGTCATGAACATCCCATTTGATCTCAAGTACAAAAACTCTTATGGTGCTTTGCAAATTGTTTTTTTTTTTTTTGGGAAAATTTAGGTAGTCTGATTGAACTGCTTATGCTCTTGGTGCACAACAGCAGATTAGTCCTTCCTGGGCGTGCTTCTTGATTTGATTATTTTCTAATATCAACAAAGGCCCTTCATGAATTTAACTGAGTTGAGGCCATTGCCAAACTTCAGAGGGTTCTAATTAAGGGTTCCGTGTCTTTGTGAATATGAAGAACATCCACCCACGATACATGGAAGGTAACTATACTTAGTGAGATTCCTTTTCCCATGGTTTCATACAATAATAGTTTATAAAGAATGAATGCTGTTAGAAATAGTTCTCGGAATCAATACCCCATAAAATTTGCTAACCGAAGAGCCGCATTGCCTCGTCGATCCACCAACAACATATGGATGCTGTTTGCAAGGAACGATTGCATAAGCAATGAATCAAAGAGCTGCAAAAACATAGGCTTTCTCACAATGCAAGTCTTTGAAACATTACACCGAACACCAAACATGCTTATACAGTTCATCCTTTCTTGAAAAGAGCATCCCTCGACATGTCACAGGTTACAACTTCGGGTGAGATGAGATTCTTCTACTACGAGCATTACTGTCTCGGGAAAAGCTTGCAACTTTCTTTCCATCATCAGAGAAGAGGTTTAGAACAATTGAACAAAGCCCTCAAGTTTCAAGATGATTCAGCATAGAAATCCAACGGGAAATCAATCCAACCCCACTCCACTTATTAGGGTTTGACGAAGACATTGTACTAATATTCCAGAACAGTGAAGAGCTAACATGTAAAAAAAACACATCATGATAAAGAGATGGCAATGGGTTGAGTCGACTTGGAACAGACAAGTTGAACCCGCAGAAACAACGGGTTGTATTGATGTGTGAGTCCTACGGCTCATGAAAATATTTATTCAAAAAATTATCCAATCAATTTGACAATTTTGTGCACAGACTTGTCGACAAAAGTAGCTAATATCATAGCAATTATGATGTGTGAGCCCTACAGCTCATGAAAATATTTATTCAAAAAATTATCCTATTAATTTGACAATTTTGTGCACAGATTTGTCAACAAAAGTAGCTAAAATCATAGCAACCAAAACAAAATGAAGAACAATGGCAGATATTAACAAAAACACTTTCACTTGGATTGGTACAGGAGTAAGAAAATATCTAAATCATTCAGTAACTGAGTATAGAAACAAAAAAAATAAAAAAATCACATCCATTTTTGATGAAAACAGAGATGTATAGAATTACAAGACAGCAAGTATGAACAACCATGGAGGTCCTAAATCATTCACTGAGTATTGAAACCAAAAGAAAAAAATTCACATCCATGTTTGATGAAACAGGGAGATGCATAGAATTAAAGAAAGCAAGTATGAACAGCCATGGAGGACCACATAAGAACTAGACATAGTAAGATGCAGAAAGCTATAGGAGCTCCTGGGCACTGATGATCAAAGAATCTCATATAAGCTACAGCAATAACTTTAAATGGGAATGAAGTTCAATATCATGGCATAATAGCAAGTTAAGAAAGCACATGATACCCGGTTTAGAACCAAATGTAATTGCTGAATGAATATATGAGAATATTCAAAGCATCTAATAACCGATATATGTGCAATATGCTAGTGAGAGAAAAATATATTTCATGCACAAACCCACATAGATATAAGAATAGAGAACTCGACTTGTCAGATATGATAAACTGCAGCAAATTAAAAGAAAAAGGAAAACAAAAAGGAAGGAGAACTCAGCCATCAGATTCTAGACCACAATGTGAATTTTATTCTCAATAACACTGTTTTATTAAGATAAATATTGGTTTAAGGGGGTAGACAATAAGCTTAGAACCAACTGAATGTAAGAAAAGAAAAACAATGTTGATTTGCATAAAGCAACTAATAGAAACCCCAAGTACATTATGTGAACCTAAATCTTACTAGCACAACAGAACGGAAACAAACCCAATTCAATAACAGTGGAAGTGTCATCAACAACAACTTATATAGGTGCTGCACATGTTGTTCTAAAATGCCCTGTTTGATTGCAACGGCTACAATGTACAATTCGTTTCACACGGCCACGGTCTTCTGCACGGACTCGCTTCTTTCTCGGTCGCCCTGGTGGACGAAGTGATTTGGGTGGGTTTATGAAAACTTCAACAGCTTTTCTGCCTCCATTTTGAGCTCCATCATTTAACTCTTTCCACAGGCTTTTATCCGGAACTGGGTGTATAGTCTGAGAATATGTCTTGCGATAAGTAGCCACAGTGAAACAGCTCTCTGTAAACCGATGAACATTCTGTCTGCAAGAGAGAAGCGCTGCCACAGCATGCGCACAGGGCAACCCATAGAGCTGCCAGCCACGACAAAGACAGCAACGATT
>JAUPMG010252003.1:0-36691 GCA_031762675.1 Pachysandra terminalis | reverse complement strand
TGATAAGCAATAGGATTTGGTTAGATCATCCTTTCTGGTTTCATCTATTTCTCTCTTGTATAGTACTCCTTTTTGGTTTCTTTATATTGAGAAATTCTTCCATAGCTACTAGCCAAAGTTTTGTAAGAATTAGAGTTGATGAAATCAGAATATAGTATTAATGAAATTTTCTTCAGAACTATATTTTACTCTAGCAAATAACTTTATTTATTTTTATTTTTATTTTTTTGAGGAGATTTCTTGGTGTATCTTTGATGTGGGATCTGATGGCAAAAGCGTATGAGTGGAACTCGATCAAATTGTGTACTGGTTATTATTGTAAACCCAACCCAAAATAGTCTGAGAATTCAAGAGATTATATCCATATACAACATGGCTTCAAATAGCATTTCATTTCTTAATCACTCCCAAGTCCTCTGAAGTGATCCATTGAGGCATGATGACAATGGTGGTAGTGACATGATGATGATGATGATGAAATCAACTTCATGATCACTTTTTCATCAGTTTCAGGTCTGTGGAGATCCTTCACAGCTCACATGATTTCATATTGCAACAACAAAGAAAACACAATGAAGGCACATCATAAAACAAATCTAGCTTTAACTAGTTCTTTGCTATGTTCTTGTATTCAATAGAATTAACAACTGTGAATTTTAACTTGGAAAAAGAAAATGTCTTGTATCATGAAGTCTTAGTCAGATGGAAACTCTGGCATTGAGTTTGCACTACAAGACAACGGATTATATATTCTCCTCTTATTGTAGCTTTCATATCAATCAAAGTACTGGTATTAATAAAGTTGTATCAGTTCAGTGATCAAGTTCTTGGAGTGATGAGATCGATAAGATAACGGCAAGATAAATAAAATCTGAAATCTAATTCACTATTAGACCTAATAAATTATAAACATAATAATCAAAGTGTTTTTCTTCAAAATTTTGTCCTGCTCTAGCTAAATAACAAGATTCAGGCATTCAAGTACCATGATATAAGTCATCAGGACTTCCTTGTTTGTCGAAATCTGAATTGAAAACTTCATGAAAAATAAGATTGAAATTCTGGCTCTGAATTTACATGACAAGAACAATGGATTTCTGGGCTCTAATTGTGGCTTCCATATATCATCAAAGCACTATTCTACCAGCCATGGTTGGCTGATGACTGCAACTCATATGATTCTGCTATACCGGGACGTTTGAACATGATAGTCATAGTGATACTATTGGGATCATGATTATCTGATCTGTTTCAGTCTACATAATTGTATCGGTTCATCCATTAAGTTCTTTTTTGGCGATGAGTTTACTTGTTCAGACTAGTTGCAATGGCATGAACTTCAAAAACTAACACCCTCAAACTTATAGGGCTCTTATTTGTGTTGGGTGGCAAGAGCCAGGCCAAACTTTGAATTCAAAATCATAAGATTTATAATTCATGATATGCATTACAATTCTCATGTATCTTTGAATTCATGCGATTCAAACTACCATAACATCCCCAAGTGAGAATTAGGTGCCATTTCTTTTCCTAATGTAAGTTATAATTATTGTGGTAATTGGTCATTAAAACATAAATTGAAATTCACACTTACCAATTCCATCTTCCTAGGATCCAAATATAACCTTGTCAGATTTCAAATCTGGTAAACAAGGCTAGAAAGATAATTAATAATTTCTATAGTGTTATCTTTCTAGAAAGAGTCAAACCAAGCTGTGGATATGGAAAATTTTATGTTTATTCTAGAGGCTAATGTCGTTTAATAAATTGTGATTAGCGGAAAAAAGTCTCCCCTTGACAAGATTTTAATGCAAACACTGTGAAAAAAGTTAGTTTGTGCTCCTACTAATGGGTGAATAAAAACTCTCTACATAAAACTAAATTGAAAGAACTTAAGCTTTAAGGCTTCTAACATCTCATGAGTTCTTGTTTTGAGATCATATAAGTCGAGCCTCTTCCCACGATTCTCTCTCACATAGTTATAAGAGTCAGTTATATAACCGTTTGAAACAGAAATACAAGATTTGGCGCCAAGAGTGACAAGAGTTCAAAGTACTCTCTTTCCTCTCATCTGTCTTTCCTGAGTCCTAGATTGCTCCTTCTCTAATCGTCTTTTCTCATTGTTTCTTCTTCTCTGATCATGAATCTGAGGTAAATTTCATCTTTTCTACTTTGTTTTGCTTGATTTCGTTTATGAGGTTTCTTGTTTTCCTTTTAATCTATCAATCGAGTTGAGTTTCTCTCTGGGTCTTGACGAATTTCCCTTATCTTCTTTATTTCATTGCTTTACATTTGAACTTCCATTCAAGAACGTGGGAGATTATCTGATTTTGTTTATTCCCATCTGAATTCCTTTGATTGAATTGATCTTGTCTGAATGGAAGAAGCCAACATCTCACCTCTTCTTGTTTAATTACATTAAACGTGTTGAACCAGGTACAAGAACTATATTAAATATAGTATCTGTTCTTGAGTTTAAAAGAATGAAAGATTTGTGATTGGAGTATGTACAAAAGATCGTATACTCGGTCTTGAAAGCAATTGCAAGTTACTCCTTGTTTCATTCGGTAAAGCAGTTACTGTTTTACGTGTATCTACAATGACAAGGATGAATCTGTATCCAAGAAGACTGCAATTCCCATGGCTAATGCTTTCTTGTCAACCAAGAGTGGATATCGTTGAATTTCTCAGTCCCTCCGATAGCCGGATTTACAAGTTGAGTTTGCCTGAGGGTAGTCATTGTTGGGGAGCTTATGAGGAATGCTAATGATTGAAATAGAGGATAACCCAAGTCAAAATTTTCTCTTCAATCCAATGTCAGGAGTCAGAATCAGAATCCCACCTCTGTCAATGCTTCCGTCAGGCAAAAATCACCTGAGTTCCATTCATATAGCTACTTTATCATCAACTCCTACAGTTTCCGTCAATCCTGTCATTGTTTTCATCAATGGTTATGGTAAGCTGGCGATTTCTAGGCCTGGAGACGAGCATTGGTCCATCTTGATAAAAAATCGCTTCTTGGCTACTGTGTTTTGTAATGGGAATTTGTATGCATTGGATGATCATGTGCAACTGTGGCGTAGCTGTTCGGATGATTACTCGAGACTCGTGAAAATAAATGTCAGTCTTCCAGTTCGTAGTAGACCCAAAAACTTTCTACCTAAAAAGAGAGTCTATCTGGTGGGGCATGATGGGAAATTGTTGTTTATTTCTAGAATTGTGAATACAGTGGAGAGAAATTTTTATGATCATCATGAGACGATAGGGTTCGAGGTATTTGAGTTAAATGAAAGAGTTTCAAGGTAGGATGTGGTTGATAGATTGCGTGAATATATGCTGGTCTTAGGCACAGGCTATGCAAAATCCATTTCGGCTACCAATGTTTCGGTTGCTACCGTAGATCAAATATATTTTGTTGACAAAGTTCTTCGTAAATTCAGAGGTGAAATTAAAATTCGGCATTCTTATTGTGAATTGAAGGTGTACAGCTGTGAGAACATGAGTATCAAGCCCTATGTACCAGAGGGACTAGCGGAGCCGTCAATTCTTCTACCCGTCCATATGGCTTATTCCAAATGCAGACCAAAGAAGTCAACCCTCTCCTCCTATTAAGTCCTTGTTTCATATACTTTTCAGAGAGATATGTCTTTGCAGATGCTTCCATTAGTGCAGATATGGAGATATGGAGCATTTCCAAATCAAACTCCTCTGTGATCCCCTCGGCCCCTCGGCGATCCTATCGTCTTAAGACCTTTTTGACGATCCATCTGAAAGCTATTATGGCTCACCAAGAAAGAAATAGAGGAAAATTCTTAAGAACTAATGCAAATAAAAATACAGATAAGTTGGGTGTTTCATATTTGTTACTACATTCTGAACATAAAGAGATGATCTTCATTCAGGTCATTGATATAACTTGATACTAGCGTTGAACGAGCCTAGGTGATATTTTCTTGCTCCTTATTCTCTTAGGCTGTTGTTGGAACCTCGGATTTTGAAAGAAAAGGAAAGAAAATGCAGGAGAAAGTACTTTCTCCTGTTTGGCTGAAGAAGGAAAGAGTTGAGGATAGAGATTTGGAAAGAAAATAACTTGGCATTTTTTTCTCTTTTGAGTAATGCTTGTTTAGCTCTCAATCATTGAACTATTTTTTAAATCCAACGGATTTAAAACTTTACCATTCTAATGTGAGATGGCACTCACCAACAGATGTACACCATTTTTTTCTAGTAAGAATAAGGGAACCTATAAGCTTTGCGAATAATTTAACAGTTGTTGGAGCAAATTAAACAGCTGGATCGGAAGGAAGAGGAACCATTTTTGAAGAAGTTTGGGGAGCTATTAAGAAGATGAATGGTGATAAGTTGCCAGGTCCAGATGGTTTCATGATGGCGTTTTTATAGAGATGTTGGGTGATAGTTAAGGAGGATGTGAAAAAGGTTTTCACAAAATTTTATGACCAAGGAAAAGTGGTTCGAAATGTCAATGCAACGTTTATAGCTCTCATCCCAAAGAAAGATGGGGCTTCAGATATTTAAGAGTTTCGGCCAATCAGCCTAGTGGGGAGTTTGTACAAGATTATGGCTAAGGTGCTGTCAAACAGATTAATGAAAGTTGTATTAGGTGTAATTAGCAATGCACAAAGCACTTTCGTGGGGGGGAGAAGGATTTTGGATGGGGTATTGATAGCCAATGAATGCATTGATACGGTGTTGAAGAACAAAGATGGGGCATTGTTGTGCAAAGTAGTTATGGAGAAGGCTTACGATCATGTGAATTAGGAATTCCTATTACATATAATTAGGAGGGGTTATGGAGTGAGATGGATAAATTGGATGAAGTTCTGCATTGGTTCTCCTTCTTTCTCTGTATTAGTTAATGGTTCAGCAGTGGATTTTTTCAAGTCTCACAAGGGGCTTATGCAAGGCGACCCTCTTTCACCATTTTTATTCTTAATGGTGGTAGAATGTCTTGGGAATTTGTCCTGTATGACTTGAGTTAATGACTCCTCAAAAACTCTATTAATGAAAAAAGAATGGAGGGAAAGGAATCCACCAGTTTTCTTTTACCCTTAATCCTCTGTAATGATCCAATGAGGCATAGTGACATGATGATGCTGGCATCAGCTTGACATTCATTTTCTCAATCAGTATCATTTTTATAGAGTTCCTTTAAGGCCCACCAAATGTTCATATTGCAACAACAGAAAACACAGCTAAGGCACACTGTAAAACAAATCTACCTTAATAACGGCGACTTTAACTTAGAAAAAGAAAATGTCTTGACACATAAAAGTTTCATGAGAAATAAAATAAAAAATCTGGCCCTGAATTCGCATCACATGATCAATAGATTGCTATGGTCGGCCAATGAGTGCAACTGAATGGATTTTGCTACCAGAGAAGACGTTTGAACATGATTGTCTGAACTGTTTCAGTTTACAGAAGTGTACCGGTAATCACATGTTTTCTTGGTGAAGAGATCGATAAGATCACCGCAAAATAAAAAGGATATCGTCTATGATCAGCCTTAACACATGAGATTGAAGTGAAGGATATTGTGCATGAGAATTACTTCGACGAAATAAGAAGAAAAGAAAAGATGCAAAGCAATAAAAATAACAATAAACAAAGAAGGAGATCCTTCTGCTATTGAAAATGCCATTAAACTGCCCATAAAGGGAAATAAATGGAACAATCAGGATAGATCTTTATGGAACCTCTCCAATGGCTTTTATGAATTCAGTCTTGTGAGAATGGCAAGATAAAGTTAGAAACTAAAACCTTCTTAGTGAATTGTGAGATATGTAGCTACAACAGGAATGATCCCACACAAAGATATTTGAAACTGTTGCAAGCTTATGGTGGAAATTGGAAGGTCTGCTATGGTTGGCTGCAAGGCAGAGAAAACCTGGAGTGACAAGGCAGCAATTTTTGTTTCTTTTCTCTGCAAGAAACTGGGCCCACGGACAAACATCACATCATATCAAGGGTTAACCACCATAACTCTGTCCGGACTATGTAACCGTTTGAAACAGACAAAAAATTTGGCGCTAAACTTATAAGAGTCCACGAAATCTCTCTCTCTCTCTCTCATTGATCCTTCTTCTCTGTTCTAGGTCTGAGGTAAACTCTGCTATTTCTTCTGGGTTCGCTTGAATTCTTTTCTGGGATTTCTGGTTTTCTTTCAACTGAGGTCAGTTTCTTTCTGTGTTAACTTTTAAGCAATTTTCCCTGTTTTCCTGTTTACATTTGAACTTTCATTCAAGAACGTGAAAGAATCTCTGAGATAATCTCTTCTCGGTTTTGTTGAATTGATTTTATTTGAAATAGAAGAAGGTAACAGCTTGTCTCTTCATGTTTATTATGTTTATTTCCATTAGATTTTGCTACTTTTGTCTGCTTAAAAAAAGGTGTTGAATAACCGGATGCAAGAACTACATTAAAGATATAAAATATTTAGAAATTCTTCTGTTCTTCTTCTTCTTGGTTTTAAAAAGAAAGAAGAAATACAAGATCCTGATCTTTAAAGCAATTGCAGGTTGTTGCCTTGCATCTAGCAAGTCATTGTTGTACTACAAAAGTTGAGGAAAATGCCTAACGGGTGGGCAGAGCTTCCTGAGTCAGTCGTAGAGATTATCCTACAGAAGCTAATGCTACCTGACTAAGTCCGTTTAAGTGCAGTCTGTGCCGCCTGGAGATCTGTAATTTTGCAGAAAAAGCCGATCCCAAGACCGCAATTACCATGGCTAATGCTTTCTCCTCAACTATGGGATAATCCAGCTACCAGGGATTTTCTTAGCCCATCCGAGGGTCGGATTTATAATTTGGACTGGCCTGAGCATGGTCGCTGTTGCGGAGCTTATGAGGGGTGGTTGATGATTGAAATACAAGATCATATGAGGAACAGTTTTCTTTTAAATCCGATAACAGGAGTAAAAATCAGAGTCCCACGTCTGTCAACGCTTCCTTGTTCTGCTGGGTATCTGCAGAATTCCATTCTTACGGCAACTTTATCTTCAATTCATACAGTGACCAGTAATTTTGTGGTTGTTTGTATCTATGGTACTGGTAGGTTGGCCCTTTGCACACCTCAAGTTGAGAGATGGTACATGGTTGGCGAGGAAGGAACTTGCTACTTGGCAACTACGTTTTTGGATGGGAATTTCTGTGCCATTGATGATCAAATGCAACTGTGGAGTGCGACGAGGGGTGATATGAACACTATGCAAAGAATCTGGAAAGTATTTATTATTAGTCCTCCAACTTCACCATGCTTTGATCCACAAATCTCTCACTATTATAAGAGAACGACGTATCTGGCGACGCATGGTGGGAAATTGTTGTTGGTATGCAGACTATGGAGGCCAGAGGGGGTATATAAGACTACTATGGCCAATATGATTACTATCAATAATCTGACAAAAGCGTTCTGTGTATTTGAGTTAAATCTAAGCATTTGCGGTTGGAATACGATACGTAGCTTGGGTGACCATATGCTGGTCTTGGGCAATCACTACGCAAAATCCATTTCTGCGAAAAATGCCTTTGGTGCTCTAGCAGATCGAATCTATTTCATTGATGACAGTTTGGATTTAATAGAAGATTTTAGCTTTATTCTGCGTCCCAATCGTACGTTGCTTGTGCACAACCATGAGAACAAGAGTATCCTGCCGTATGCCTCAGGAGGACACGATCCATTTCACGGTCCATCCGTGTGGCTTATTCCAAATATTTGGTATTAGAAGTTTATTTTAATGCCAGGTAACTTGAGCTTCTTCTAGTTGTGGATCTAAACCTAATTTTATTTAGTCTACGCATCTGTATTCTTATGCCAACAGAATGATATAGACCTAATTTTCTTTATATATCGTTCGGTCAGAATTCTACACTTTTGACTAATTTAAGTTTGGGCTACAAGGACTCACTGTTTTGATTTTGTGCAGATTTGGAGATTAATAGGATTCCAGTGCAACCAAATTTGCTAAGAGTCTAATGTGTACACTTACGTCAAAGGCAAGTTCTCCATATTTGATAAGGTAGCCAAGCCTACTTAACACCCTGTGTTATTTCCTTTTCTAGAAGCTACGTGGCGCAACATGAACATCCACATTATGGCACACGGGAGAGATAACAGCTTTGTACATTCTTGATAATGAAGTAATAAATTTTTTGAGGAGCTTTCTTGCTATCTTGCACATTTGTATTCCTTATTTCTTGGTAGTGAGAATTTCTTGATTGAACTGGCCTAGGTGAATAAAGATGAGTGTTTCATATGCTTTTGTGTATCTGGGTTGTGAGATATATTTTGATCTCTCTAACATTGTTTTTCTTGATTGAACTGGCCTATGTGATATTGTATTTTTTCTTCTTCTGTTACGATAAAAGAAACAAAAAACAAGCATAATGCAGAAGTTGAATTATCAACAAATGCATCTGGTTGGGAGTGCAAGATGTGCAAGAGCTCAAATTGTGTTGTTGATGGTGTAGCCCCTAATAAGGTTATCTTTCACATTGTGAATTTTGGGTTTAGTTAGTTTGTGCTTTTGGTTAGTACTAGGAAGCCTAGACTTCTAACAGATGGGTGACCTTTCAGAGTTTAAATTTATCGGTATTGGTAAGTGTATCGTTCAGCTTCAATACCGATATGGATTGGCTGATCCGGATCATTCCGAGTGTGGGATTATGGGATTTTTTAAGTATAGATCAATACATTATCATCTTATAACTCGGATCAGTTCGATCCAATACCGATACTCTAAACTACACATTCCTCCCAAGGTTGTAGTTTCCACATAAAAACTATTAATGCGTAAGAAAAGGGAAAAATAAGTTGAACTGGTGTCATATAACATAGATTTTAGATAAAGAGATGAAACAATTATTAGGATTTCCCAAATAAGGCAATAATTGATTGGAGGGACATAAAGTCTCTCAGAGTCCTCCCCTGAGTTTTGTTACGAACCTCTTTCACATTGATAATATTTACTTCAAACTCTATCTTTCAATTGAGCTGCATTGTTTACCCTTCACAAGTAATCAAATTCAATGGGATTGTTCAGATGCACTAATTAACGTGTTTGTAGTAATCGATTATGTTCTTCTTCATCCTGTTTTGATGAGTTATTGATTCTCAAGTTAAATAACAAGGTTCTAGGATTTGGTGAGATCATCCTTCTTGGTTTCATCTCTCTCTCTCTCTCTCTCTCTCTCTCTCTCTCTCTCTCTCTCTCTCTTGTATATTCTGTACTCCTTTTGGGTTTTTCTATATTAATGGCATTTTTCTTAACAACTTTTTTTAGTCTAGCAAATAACAAGGTTCAAGGTATTCAAATAGATATAACTCATCCCAACTTCCTAGTAATCTTCGAAGTTTTTCTTCCGAACTTCATACTGCCTTAATATTTCTAGCTAAATAACAAGGTTCAAGGCATTCAATAAGAAATAAGTTGTCCTGATTTCCTCATTTGTCCAAGGCTGCATTAACAGAAATTGTAGATATCAATAAAATCAAAGTAAAAACAAATGAAAACAAAAGACAATGAGTCAATGAATCACCACTTCTTGAGAGGAAATAGAAAACGGAAAAAAAAAAAGAAAAAAAAATTATTACTGGACTACCATATTGATAGAACTAAACAACAGGACTTGATACACAAGATACATACTGGAAATTAAGCATCAGATCAGAAGATATCCAACTTACCCCAGTTGCATCTTGGGGTAGTGGCAATCATGTTCAGCATATCACTTCGATAGTTGTGTTACAACGTCAAGGTTTTTGGCGTATCACTTGCGTTCATCATATCAAGTTGAGTCAGATTATCTATTATAGTAGGTGGATTCTATATTGGACCATGCTGTAATGAAACATAGTCCTCAAGGATCAGGTGCAAGAACTATATTAAATGTAGTAATTCTTCTGTTATTGAGTTTAAAAGAAGGAAAGATTTGTGATTGGAGTAAGAACAAGATCGTATACTCGATCTTGAAAGCAATTGCAAGTTACTCCTTGTTGCATTCAGTAGAGCAGTCGTTCTACGTGTATCGACAAAGACAAGGAAAATGGCAGATGGGTAGGCAGATCTTCCTGAGACAATCTTTAAGAATGTCTTACAACAGCTAATCCTACCTGACTACATTCGCATTGGTGCAGTATGTATGTCTTGGAGTTGATATTGTGGAATTTGTATCCAAGACCACAATTCCCATGGCTAATGCTTTCTCGTCGACCAGGAGTTGATATTGTGGAATTTCTCAGTCCAATTGATGGCCAAATTTACAAGTTGAATTTGCCTGAGGGTGGTTATTGTTGGGGAGTTTATGAGGGATGGATAATGATTAAAATAGAGGATAACCCAAGTCAAAATTTTCTCTTCAATCCAATGTCAGGAGTCAGAATCAGAATCCCACCTCTGTCAATGATCCTTTGGCAAAAATCACCTGAGTTTCATTCATATGTGGTTACTTTATCACCAATTCCTACAGTTTCTGTCAGTCTTGTCGTTGTTTTCATTCACGGTCGTGATAAGCTGGCGATTTGTGATTTTTTAATGTTTACACTTTACTAATAAAAAAAATTGTGATGTGTGAATGTTTATACACTTTATTGATCCAAAAACAAAAGTTGTGATGTGTATGTTTATATAAATTTTACTGACCAATTTTTTTTTGTGGTGTAAATATCTATACACGTATACTATTCAAAATTTTGTGATGTGAATGTTTATACACTTTACTGATCGAATTTTTTTTGAGATGTCTGATTATTAATACACACTATAATAATAAAAAAAATTATGATGTGTGAATGTTTATACACACTTTATTGATAAAAAAAATTTATGATGTGTGAATGTTTATCTATTTTGTTGATAAAAAAAAAATTGTGATGTGTAAATGTTTATATACACTTTACTGATCAAAAAGATTTTTTTGATGTTTAAATGTATACACACTTTACTGATAAAAATAAATTTGTGATGTGTGAATATTTTGACTACTGATAAAAAAAACAAATATATATATATATATATATACACACTTTACTATTAAAAAGCATTTGTGATGTGAAAATATTTATACACTTTACTGTTTTTTTTTTTGGTGATGTGTGAATATTTATACGTACTTTACTGATTAAAAAAATAAAATTATGAGTTGTAAATGTTTATACCTACTTTATTGTTCAAAAAAAAATTGTAATGTGTGAATATTTATACAAACTTTACATATAAAAAAAAAATTATGATTTTTTAATGTTTATACACTTTACTAATCAAAAGGGGATATGTTGTGATATGTGAATGTCTATATATATATTTTACAAATTAAAAAAAAAAAAAAAAGATTTATGATGTGTGTGAATGTTTATACACATTTTATTGAACAAATTTTTTTTTGTGCGTGATTTGTGATATTTATATACACTTTACGGATCAAAAACTTTTTTTGTGATATATAAATGTTTATACACAATCTATTGATCGAAATATTTTTTGGTGATGAGTGAATGTTTATACACTTTAATGATAAAAAAAAATTGTGTTATGTGAGTGTTTATACACTTTACTGATAAAACAAATTGTAATGTATGAATGTTTATACTGACTTTAATGATCAAAAAGAAATGTGATGTGAGAATGTTTATACACACATTACTGATAACTTTTTTTTTGTAATGTGAATATTTATACACGTTTTGCTGATAAAAAAAATATATATGATATGTGAATGTTTATAAATTCTACAAATAAAAAAAAATAGTGATGTGTGTGTTTATAAACACATTACTGATAAAAGAAAGTTGCAATATGTGAATGCTTATACACTTTGCTATTTAAAAAAAAATTATGATGTGTGAACGTTTATACACACTACCAATCCGCATTATAAAAAATCAAATCCACAAATTAAGGACGTTTCTGCGATCAAAATGAAGATTCGCGTTCTGAACACCAAACCACCCCGCTTGTCACACAAATTGTGTGACATAGGGTGCACCTCGGCTCAGTTTGGTTTGCATTGACGTCATCCCAAGATCAAACCAAGATTAGTGAAGATTAACCCAAACCTGAACTAAACCAAATTGAAAACTGAATTCCCTACTCAAAAACAAAACTGAATTGAAATGGAGAACCCTACACCCAACCCACGGTTTGTTTTTCCTGAACTAACCTTGGTTTGGTTTCGGTCAGGTTTTATATTATCTGGTTTTCAAAAAACAATGACTGCTAAAAAGTTCACTTCTGAATATATTTTCCACAAATTTGAAAGCAATTCCTCTCTTCTAGTATAGATGCCCCCGGAAATGGGAGTAGAAGAGTAGTAACAACAATATCTAGTCAGCATGAAAACTTCTCTTCGCTGCAAACTCAAGTGCAGACTGAATATAATACATGTACTGGATACAAAGTAGAGATCATGAGCTAGACTCCGGCGAACCATCCATAGCTTGCCATTGATACATGAGGGCCTCAAAATAGCTGACTTCCATGCAAACATGTTTATACAATCCTCTCTCAACTAGAGGAATCGCGTCCATTGAGTATCCTCATCAACGCATCAAGTCAATATCCATGTTGATGTTTCTCATATCCATTGGCCGCGAAGCAGGCCAAAACCCCATCGCAGCGGTAGGAGTAAGACTTTGGCTAGGAGGAGCACTAGCTGGAGTAGTTGTTTTATCACTTCTCCGAATTTCAGAATCCCCACCAGATTTCGGAACAGTATCCGATTTGTTCTTTGTCTTTGTACCACCATACACAAAGCTCCCCACTACGACCTGCGGAGAGTTATTCATCAGAAATATGTTTAGATCGAAATATGCATGTCCAGAAGCACAATACATCACTCCACCACTACACACCAAAAAATTCCATGTGTTTCACAAAGATGGAATTGCTCTCAATACCATAAAAGGGTTGCTTTTCCATTGAATACCCTTACTTGAGCTCTTCAAAAGAAAAATCACAAGGATGTAATCCCAGAGGGTTGATATACATTAAGAGAATATGCTTATTGCTTAATACCATGAGGATATCTATTCTTTTTTTTGGGTAACGTGGAACCCCAGCCGTACTTTGTATGACTGGGTAAACCCCAGATACCGGCAACCATCCGCAACCCACAGGTATCATTTAATCCCAGGGACTCGAACCAAAGACCTCACACTTCCCGAGACACAAGCTCCCGCTGTGTTATCCCGTGCAGGTTAAATGTTGTTAGACATCTAATCCATGCTTTCTAGGAGTAACCCATTTCATTGTTGTTATTTTTGTATGTTAGGTTTTACTTGGAAGTTTTTTCTATGAGTTGGATCCTTCATTGTACTGTGAATTCTTTTAAGGTTTTTTGTGTGCTTTTAATTTTTGGAAAATTTGCCTCAAGTTGAGAACGGTGTCTAGAAGCATGGGAGTGATAATTGTCGGTGAGTAGTGCCTTTAGATTCGTGCATTGAGTTTGTATTAGGGTTTTAACTATCCTGTACTGTGTCACCTCCACTGTTATAGTGGAAGCTTTTTGGATCATCTTTACCCATTGGCATAGCCCTACTTATGGTGAACTACACATCCTTGTTTAGTGATTCGTTCCTTCCTGTTTTCATTTTCATTTGGAACTTTGTTTTCATTTCTTTATGCACATTAATACGCTCGATCTGGACATTTTACAGAAGAAGTGTTTAGTGAATGCAAGGCATAAAACAAATATCAAACAGAGCTCACGCCCACATATTATTTTTGGCATTCCAAAATGGGGAGGGTCAGGGCGGTCAAACAGATAATCAGATTGTAGGTATGAAAAAGGAACATAAGATTGTACAAAGGCTAAATAAGAAAATACCTGAACCGGGCTTGCTGCAATAAGCATTCCCCCAATTCCACCACCAATGACACAACCATCAGGACTAGAAAGGGAGACACTTAGACCACCAGTTCGGCTGCGAGGCCCACCATTATCATTGAGCAAGTAAGAGCCTGACAAACATAGTATCTGAAAACGGCCCTACAAAAGTAAACATAACAAGCACGTTTACCACTCAGCAAGAATGCAAAAGAGATCACTTTCACAAGAACAGAAATTGCATCAAACTTTGAAAACAATGAAGTTCATTCTCCTTTCAACTGTAATGTACCCAGATCTACACACTAGAAAATAAAATAGGCAACGGGAATATTAATATGTTTCCACGAACACTTGCAATTTAGGAAGTGTGGCACTAGTTATCGTGGCAGTAGTTTGCCAGAGATAAACTCCAACTTCAAAACAACAAAAATTTAATCAAGTATCTGCACCAAGCGACCATGATTTGGGGTGCTTTGCAATCTAATTAATTATAGCCTACTCCCCATAACAAGGTCTGAAAGCTTAGGTAAGTGAAAAGTAGCAAGCACAAAACAAAAGGTAACTAAGCTCTGTAGTCTATTTTGCTATATATGAAGGCATATTGCAAAGCTAGACCAACATACTAGGCTATGGAGCTAGGAAGAAAATGTATGAAGAAAAAAATTCTTAAAGCACATAAATAACCAATTTCCTTTGTTTCCTGAATATCACGAAAAATTGGAACCATGGCATTTGGGTTGACAGGAAGAGATGCCAAACGTAGTGAATTCCAATAGATAAGCATTTAAGAAATAAATGACTATAAGTATATGATAAATACTTCAAATTCAACACATGTACATTCATAAATAAGCATGTGTATAAAAAGAAAAAAATGTGTGTATTTATGTCTCCTATACATAGTAGAGCAAGGCTATGATCCTGTTCACAATCCTGTGTGTCATAATACACATATTTCATTATGATTGCATTCCAAAGATTTAAGGTGCAATATTGATCAAAAAAAAAGATTTAAGGTGCAATGCTTTCAAAATGCAAAAGAGAAAGAACAAAGGAGTCGGCATGAAACATTTGATGCTGACAGACTCCCCAACATAGCTTATTAATGTAGCTTTGAAGTATGCCACAAAGAACATAAGAGCAAAATTAAAATGCGTAGCTTGAATGTTCATTACACATGTTTATTCTGACTTTCCCAACTTTTGAATCAGAATTCCATGTACTCTTTTTCTTCTGATTTGGATTAGGACAATACAGTACTCAACGTGTATATGCATGTCTTCCAAACCATAAGACAAATCACATCAGAGACACATTACACAGCTATCACACGAAATAGACGACAAGCGTTAACTCAATAACATCATCTAACTGAAGATAATGGCATAAAATCTTATACACACACACACACACACATTCTTGGTAACAATGATTTTAGATGCTAAGGCGTGAAGCGAGGTGTTTTACATGACCAAGGCATGAGATATAAACCTCACAAGCATTCATTTATATTGACTATACAAAGCCATAAAACATATAATGTATCAATATAAATAAGAAAAATACAAAAATGGACAAAGGAGTAATGAAAAAGTCTATAGTAAAATTAGTCCTAAAATCTCTTCAATGTCCATTAGAAACCACTTAATGTGAAATGTAGCCTCAAAATAGTTTCAAAACCCTTAAATACATTATGAAATATCAGTTTTTAAACCATAAAAGTTTCATCTCTACTTTTGTGAAGATAATCCTAATTTTACTTAAATGTATGTGATGTGAGAAAAAAAAACAACATTAAGATATGAGGCCTAAGCTTATATAAGCCTCACGCTTGAAGGTGTGATCATCATGGGATAAGCCATAGATGAGTATCATCATGGGAAAAGCCTCTACGGTGTAAGCTTCAAATTCAAGCCTAGAGACTTTTTTTCTTGAGCCTTAGCTTTAAGCAAGCTCGAGGCATAAGGCTCCACCCCTTTAGAAACGGCTTGTTAATAATGGATTCAAGTTCCCATTCCAATTCAAGGATAAAATTGCTCATATGCTAAGATTGAATTCTATAGTAAAATCAGTAACAAATTGATAACTTCCTCCACCAAACGGAAAAAAAAAAAAAAAACTATTAAGTGCTTGAACCTCATATGTTACAGTGCAACCAGAAGCAGCAGGCTGGCGTAGCGTCACTCTGGATACTGCACCATTGGCTGACAAGATGAACACAGCCCTTGGTCGCAGTTGCGAAAAGGACATTATCTTTTCCGCAATGTCCTGCATAAAAAGATAAAACAAATACAAGCCAAATCAAACCATGCAGTTCAAAGATATTTTACCACATCTAAACAAACTACACTCCTCAAAATGAGTTAGATGAAATAACAAACTTCCACTTTAAAGTGGAAGCTTGTAGAACCAAAAGGGGCCAACTCAAGCATGATCCCAATTTTTTAGTATCCATCAAGCATCATTCTGAATTTTCCAAGGTCCATTCATGAGCAAAATTATGGTAACAACATTGAAGGATAAATAAAACACTTAATAATTAATATGAAAGAGGGGAGAAAAAAAAAAGAAAGGAAAAGTTTAATTTCCTAATCCTTATGATCTCATGGATTATGCCATCAAAAATATCTAAACGGAAAATAGAAGAAAATTTTACTGTTTCTATTCTTGAAATATTTGTAATCATAGAGATATCGATAAAGAATTGATGGGGCAACAAAATACCTCTCCTATTCCAATGGTAATGACATGCGGAGCAAAACCCATTCCAGCTGAACCTGAGATCCATTCACCTAGAAGAACAATTAAAAACTTATAAGCAGCATTCATACACTGAAAAAAGAAAGAAAGAAAGAAACATATAACAAAAGATATACTGATACAAAAATCCTGTACAAAGAGCATACTGAAACCATATTAGAGATCGGAATGGCAATATCTGACTGAACCTGTCCAACCACCAAACCCACCTGGTATTTTAGAGGGTTCTGATCGACATAAAATGAGATTTTCTTAATCGGATCAACCTAAACCCATCCTAATAATAAATGGGTTGGATTTGGTTGGAGCTTTACATTATAAACCCATCAACCCATTTACTATTATTATTTACTTATTTTATTTTGGAGGGGTGGGGGAATTGGGTTGACCATATTACAATTCAATACGTTTCTGATTGCCACCCCTGATTAGAGAAATCTCAGTTATAGGCAAATAGGAAAGTGGAGAGACGGGTACCCAAATAATTACACCAACTATATGCAAACAGAAGGTCATATGAAGAGGCACGTTAGTTACATATGGAGACATAAACGGTGGCTTTGCAGGGCACCAGAAAAGAAGTGATAGTACATGCCCAAGCACTGTGGTCTGAACAACAAAACACAAATATGAATTACAAATTGAGAGAGACAAGTGGCTTTGCAGGAGAGAGCTAATATGTGCCCAAGTATTTGTGGCTTTTAACAATAAAACAATGCTCCGTGATAAAAAAATTTGAACCAATTTGCCCCCAATAACTATTAAAGAATGTCAGGTACCGGTTAATGATCTTGAAGACCACAAAAATCACGTACTTAAGAAAGGGAGAAACATAAGTTACATATCGGTAAATATAGGATAGACAAATCCAATCTTATCAAGAATGAACTCCGTTATTAGTTTACAGCAAGTCAACCCATTCAAATGTGAAGCCTGGACACTAAGTTGTTAAATGCAGGCGTCTAGGCAACTAGACTAGTTTCCAATGCTAGGTGATATGCCGACTAGGCAAGCCCAAAGTAGGCACTCGCTTATGCAACCGAGTGCATGCTCAAGCATGATTATCAGTTTGGCACTTGTCAATAGTGGTAGGGACCAACAATAGTTGAGTCAGGAAATTTGTATCGATATACGATTTGACTAACGGATCATTCAGGGTCAATAATAAACAAATATATATATATATATATTTATGTTACATTTTAAGCCCAAACGCTTTTACCACATGACAGAAAAGTTTCACATGAATCCAAAGTTCAGTTTCAAATTCTCCCTTCCCTTTATACAACATCAATCCACCCCTTTCATAAGGTATAAAAACCACTTAATGGATCTAATCCAATAACACTATAGTAAAAATCAGTGTATGATACTGACAATACAAATTTTCTCATAGCGCACACAATCCTGACTGAATAGTTCAATTTTAGAGCCGACAGACGTACGAGCCATGCTGTACAGTTTGTCTTAAGTGACCAAGAGTCCATCTCATGCAGTTATCAAATGTCAGGTGGTAAACCTATCTTTTTAAAATAATAAGGGAGAAAATAAAATCAAACTTTGCTTTTTGGGGTTTTGATTGAAAGAGCCTAAAGCATAGAGGATAATCGGAAAATATTAGTAAAAGGCTAAAAAGGAAACTTTGAGGTATCATAGAGAATCTTCACATATAGCGTACTAGAGGGTAATTTGAGACATTTCTGATTTAAAATTTTTGATAGTTTTTTTTCCTTCTTTCAGGTGAAATGGGTTCATGGAAGTCAGGGGCCACCTTAAGAGAGAATCAGGATCCTGGCAGTAGTAGACACATAAGTACCATGTAGAGTGTCAATTGGCGCCTACCATATTACATGACTTTCCCAAAACCTATTAAATGATTTTGGGTCTAACATCATGGATTAGAGTAGCTTTCGGTTCAGTTTTGGTAGTCACTTCAAGGACTTGTTAAGAATTGGATAAACATTAAGTACCCATAGGCCAAGTGGGTATACAATCTGTCTACATCTGTAACTATTACGAAGATAGTGAACTAGTAACTAAATAAACTATGTATTTAAAATATTTAATAATTTAATAGTTAAAACTAATTAATAATATAGTTAGTAACTTATAAGTATACATTACAAATCTTTAGGCAATTACGAATGACACCAACAAAAAATGTAAGAAAACATGGAGTCTTATTATTATTATTATTGTTGATGAATAGTAGCAATGTCTTTTCAGTGAACTCCTTTTTGTCTGTCATTCGACCTCAGTATATCCTTGCCTCACTCCCCTTTCGTCGTATCTGGATACCTTTTAGTCCCCCTAGAGTCAAGGCATTTGTTTGGTCTACGATCCTCCATAAGATCAATACTTGTGATATGCTTCAGAGAAGGTGGCCGTCTCAGATGTTGTCACCCCCATATGTGCTATATGTGTAAGGAGGCAGCGGAATCAGTGAACCATTTGTTTCTACATTGTGTTGTGGCTAGAGAGGTGTGGGCTTCCTTCTTGTGCCGACTTGAGGTAGGAGATCGACTCTATTCTACTTATGGTTTTCTCATGGATGGGAGTCATTCCTGCTTTTAGAGGGTTCTCTATGAATGATATACTGGTAGGATGGTTGGAGGTGGCTCGTTCATCCCCACGCATGGTGCGAGACGGAGGGTGAAGGGATGAATAGTGTACTGGGTGTTTTTTCTTCGCTCTTGTTGGTGTCCTCACCTTTCTAGACATGGGGCTGTGGTTTTGGTTTCTATCTTTACATTTTGTATGTTGTTGTGGGCTTTGGTGCTCATCTTTGTGCGCCCCACACACCGCTTTCCCTCTTACTTGTATGCTTTTTACCATTTGATGATTAATGAAATTGCTGTTAATTATCAAAAAAAAAATAAACAGTATACAATTGGTTAGAGGTGGACCACATAAAGATGGAAAAAATAACAAGAAAGCATAAATTATAACAGATAAAAAACAAGTCACACCATTTGGATGCCATTTCACAAGCTAAATGAAAAGCACATGAGATGCATCCTACCAGCATATCTTTCGAGGGTATCCCACCCTATAATCCCTCCCTCTCCACTCCTCCTCTAGCCAACCTATCAGCTATCTTGTTGGCTGACCGGCAAACATGAACTATCGAGGCATTCAAATCAAGCATCAGAACTATCTTATTTCTTATTTATGTTTTCTACAAGAAAAGAATTTCTTTTTTTCTTCCATTTTTTAATTTATTAAATTTTATCTAGTGTTTGCTAGTTTTAGAGATTTCTACACTAAATCCTTGCATCATTCTTCTAAGGGTGTTTGCCTGTTTTCTCAATCCAAATATTAGCACAGCTTAATAGATCAATCAACAATTAATCTGCACA
Organism: Pachysandra terminalis; assembly: GCA_031762675.1. Classification (NCBI taxonomy): domain Eukaryota; kingdom Viridiplantae; phylum Streptophyta; class Magnoliopsida; order Buxales; family Buxaceae; genus Pachysandra; species Pachysandra terminalis. The sequence continues at coordinate 16,730 of JAUPMG010252003.1, read as the reverse complement.
GGGAAGTTTTCTCTTGTCAGACAGACTAGTATCCACCTACAAGTGTCATATGTTCTTATTGTAATCAAAATATGTTGGAAGATTACTATACCTTCAGTCAAATTACGAGTATTCAAATTCTTTTTAATCGACTCCATCCATATCTTCAATAAAGCTGCTTTGAATTACAAACTATATATATGTAATTTGGCTCACGAGGGCTTGTCAGTGTTCTTGGAGATTGAATCACTTTGGTTGGCATGTTTGATTCATGGATAGTGGCTTAGTCATATCCTTTGTGCATGTGCCAATGCCAGCTAATGACATCACTGATGCTCTATCTAGGAGAGGAGCTGTGACAGATGTATCTTTTTTCGGGGCTCTTCCAGAGTTCCTGGATAGTATGATTGTAGAGTTTTTGCATTTAGTCTCATGGTGGTGCTTTGTTGTAGTTCTATTGGCTGACCATCTCGGTCAGTTTAGTCGATGCATTCCTTTGCTTTGTTGTGTGCTGACCATTTTGATCGACCTCAATCTTGTATGTTTCTCTGTTCTGTTTATATATCTGCTCATACTTACTCCTCAACATATATATATATATGTAACCAAAGGAAGAAATAATGTTTCCTTGTTAGTTCTAAGCAGTTTTCTCTGTCACGCAATTTTGATACTCCTAACTCTTACCATCTTCTCCATATTCTTATCTTCAATTGATTTAAAAAGGTTTCGAGCTTCTTTTTCAAACCCCTCCCATGACATTCCCACAAATCCTCCAAAGTTCATGATTTTATTCAGAATCCATTCTGAAATTCCTCTCTTGTCAAGATCATCTTTATCTTCCGTAAATTCAGATATAAACCCAACTAATCTTTGATCTTATCCTTAGCTAGCAATTTTTTTGGATCTTCATAGCAGCCCAGGGGAACTGGTTCTAATATTCGATCTTATTCAACATGGGTTTACATCTTTAGCAGTTTGCTTTATCATGCACATATTGTGTTCAGAACAATAGTATCGGATTACTTAAACTCAATTCAAAAAGCATCAATAGACTCGGTCAAAATCTCTTCAGAGGTGAACTGGTGCTTGTTTTTCACATGCACTGACATTTTAATATGAATTCTACTATGTAGCCCACATTATCTTACTGCTAATGGTATCTCTAATCATTCTGGCCAGGAAGGAGAACAAACAGTAAACTAGCTGTAGGAAGCAGTGCTGCTACCATGAAAAACCATTTCCCTGAATGGCCATGGATTTTTTTCTGCATAAACACCTCAGTTTCACATCTGATTATGTTTGAAATAAATTTCTACTGTCACGTCCAAGAGCTGGGACATAAAACCAACAAAGTTTTAAATTTCGCCAAAATGGCCCCTAGCGAAACGAAATGTAGGGGGAATTCACTGAATTCTCCCTTTTCCCCCATTTTGTTGAAATTTCGATGAAATATAGTGAAATATAGGCAAAATATTTCTCCTACCTGGTGAAATTTCGCTGAAATTTCTCCAGAAAAAATATGACGAAATGTATGGCGATATTGAAATTTAAAACCTTGTAAACCAAATATTCATCACTTGTGATGTAAGACTGAGGTAACTTTAATAATATCATAATGGCATGAAATGAACTCCATTATCTGAGGAAAATAAATAACAAAATAACATATAAAAGAAGTGTCTCAGATCTCTACCGACACAAAAACAAGTATTGTTAATGTGGAAAGGCAATTAACTAAATGTCAAACCCAAAAGCTATCCAAAGAAAACTGAATATCATAATATGTACTGAACTAGATCAGTTCCTGATGCTACTAGAATATCAAAAGAACGAACTAGTTTTTGTAGTCAGCCTGTTAATTATGGCCAGGTAGCAAATGAGTTGGAAATGTTGAACATGCAAAATAAGTTGTGGTTCCAAACTAAAACACCCAATTTAGCATGAGATATGAGATTCATCATCTGGAACAGGAAGACCCAACTATAAACGATGAAGATCCGAGCTAAACAGTTACTTAAAATGGAGGCAGAAATACAAACTCACCAAGAGATTCCAGTCTTTGCTTTCTCCCCGTTCCGGGTGGCTGCCCTCTACCCCACTTCGGAGTTGGTGCAAGCAACCCTGGAGATGGAGAAGATGACAAGGGAGACAATGCCAAATTCACAGTCCCATCAGGCCGATATTTCCGAGGCCTTCCCCGTTTCCAGCGCACGGGTTCACCTGGTGGCACCCCAGATGGCACACCAGTGTTAGCACCATGAGGTGAAATGGCTGATGAAGACTACTTGAAATGTTGATCCAACCAAATATTTGATTGAACTGCTGCACAAGGACTAGAAAACGACCGGAATCCCAGTAGTCCATGTAACCCAGACTGTGTTCTAGACACAGACCCAGCTATCCCTCTATGATGAATATAGTAAGGAGACCCAGATAATTTCATGGCTTCTCTCCCATCCATGCATTTATTTTTACAATTTTAACCTAAGCAGTTCAGCCCAAAGCTTCTCTTTAGCACTTTCAATCCAAATAATTCTATTCAATCAACAATTCCAGTCACCCTCTGCATGGATGAGGATTGAAACTATTTCAAACTCTCAGTCAACCAAAAGGATTCTACTTTTGACCCATGAAACAGGATTGAAACACTCAAAATCCCCAACAACGATTGAAGATTGACTTGAAGGTCTAGTTGCTTCTTTCTCCCAACAAAAATTAAGTTCAAACTTTTCTGCTCATTTGAGAAAAGAAGAGGGAAAGTGCCAGATTATCTGACCTCCAAACACCAAAGCTTCAACAATGGAGCATTATATAAAATCGTAGAACCCAACTGGTTGAAGAACTCAGAGACGAAGAAGAACCAAAAGATAGAGGGGAGGGGGGGTGAAAGAGAGGGGGAAGAAAAAAAACTATAATAGCAGAAACAGAAACTCCGTGAATGAATACTGATAATAATAATTATACTCTATTGAATTAAAAAGAAAAAAACACATTATCTCAGAAAAATAGAAATATTAGAAAGAAAAAGCAGAGATTCTAAGAGAGGAAAAGAACAGACCATAAGGCAAAAAAAGGAATGAAAATAAGACGAAAATAAAGTTAGAGAATCAAATCAACGGTCGATCTCCATGATCCAAATTACCAAAATCTCAAAGTATTAACACTCAGAAAACCCAAAGGAGGGAAAAGGGGTTTGGAATCCAAGTGACAGAGAGTAAACTACGGCCAAAACAGAAGCTTTACAGCTTAGAAAACCCTAGATTCAGAAAAGCTCCATCGGGAAGATCGTTCGGTGCTTGCCCAGTTGGTGAGATGTGATTGTATAATACCAAGAGACCTAGGATCAAATCCGGCTAGGTAATAAAACCCACAAAGCAAGCAACCACGCACCTATCGTCTCATCCCAAAAAAAAAAATCTCAGAGAGAGACAGAAACTAAAGAACAACGAAAACCTCACCCAAAAAGGGAAAAAACTAAACGAAACAAAAAAAAAGCTCAAATTAAAGCTAGTACAGTTCCACACTCACCAACCCATTACAAACCCTTTAAAGTATGACCAAACATCTTATTTTAAACAATACAAACCCTAAGAAACTCTGCAACCAGCAGCAAAACTAAGGTCAAGTTCCATAGAGAATAAACAAAAGCTTCAAAAGTTCTTCAACCAAACTCCTCAAGAACTGGGTATTTGAAAATCAAGGAATCAACATAAGAAAATTGCAATTGCAGACCACCGAAACCCAATAGAAGAAGACTTGAAGAAGGACTATAAAGGAAATTGAGTTGAAATTTTGGGTATTTGAATTAATAAAATTAAAGTGGAAGGCTCTCTTTTTAGCAGTCAGCGCCGTAATTTCTGACTCTTTTAAAAAATATTCTTAAATCTAATCTTCAATTGATTTGAAAAGATTTAGAGCTTCTATTTCAAGCCCCTCCCATGGCATTCCCACAAATCCTCTAAAGCTCATGATTTTACTCAGAACCCATTCTGAAATTCCTCTCTTGTCACAATCATCTGTATCTTCCGTAAATTCAGATATAAACCCATCTTTGATCTTATCCTTAGCTCGAAATTTTATTGGATCCTCAGCAGGCCAAAGGAACTGGTTCTAACATTTCGTCTTATTCAACATGGGTTTACATCTTTAGCAGTTTCTTTATCACGTACTTATTGTGTCAAAACAATAGTATCAGATGCATAACTCGTGACATGTTTCATTTAGCTATAATATAAAGGCAATTGAAATGATACAACCAAATTACTTGAACACAAGTCAGATAGCATCAATAGAAACAGTCTTACTTCTAATGGTATCTCTAATCATTCTGGTCAGGGATGAGAACAAACAGTAAACTAGCTGTAGGAATCAGTGCTGCTACCATGAAAAACCATTTCACTGAATGGCCATGCCTTCTTCTGAATGAACACCTCAGTTTCACATATGATTATGTTTGGAAAAGGTTTCTACTGTCATGTTCAAGAGATGGGCATCAAACCAAATATTCACCAATTGTGATATAAGATCGAGGTAACTTTAATAATATCATAATGGCATGAAATGAACCCCATTATCTGAGAAAAATAAATAATTTGACAAATAAAATAGGGCTAACAAAATAACATATAAATGAAGTGTCTCAGATCTCTACTGACATAAAAACAAATATTGTTCATTAACTCTGCTAAAAAGTAAATTGTGGAAAGGTAATTAACTAAATTGTAAACCCAAAAGCTATTCAAGAAGAATTGAATATCACAGAATGTACTAAATTGAGTTGGTAACGTTGAAGATGCAACATTAGTTGTGGTTCCAAACTAAAATATCCAATTAAACATGAGAAATGAGAAATCATCATCTGGAACAATAAGACACAACTATAACCATGAAGATCCGAACTAAACGGTTACTTAAGAGGAGAGCAGAAATACAAACTCACCAAGAGATTCCAATCGTTGCTTTCTCCCCGTCCCGGGTGGCCGCCCTCTACCCCGCTTCGGAGTTGGTGCAAGCAACCCTGGAGATGGAGAAGATGACAAGGGAGACAATGCCAAATTCACAGTCCCATCAGGCTGATACTTCCGAGGTCTTCCCCGTTTTCGGCGCACAGGTTCACCTGGTGGCAATGGCAACCCAGATGGCACATCAGTGTTAGCACCATGAGGCGAAATTGCTGATGAAGACTGTAGTTGAAATGTTGATCCAACCAAACTACCTCCATCATTTGATTGAACTGCGGCATTAGGACTAGAAAACGACCTGAATCCGAGCAATCCATGGAACCCAGACTGTGTTCCAGACACAGACCCAGCTACCCCTCTATGATGCATATAGTAAGGAGACCCAGATAATGTCATGGCTTCTCTCCCATCCATGCATTTATTTTTACAATTTTGACCTAAGCAGTTCAGTCCAAAGCTTCTTCTCTTTAGCACTTTCAATCCAAATAATTCAATTCAATCAACAATTCCAGTCACCCTCTGCATGGATGAGAATTGCAATAATTTCAAACTCAGTCAACAAAAAAGGATTCTACTTTTGACCCGTGAAAGAGGATTGAACCACTCAAATCCCCAACAACGATTGAAGATTGACTTGAAGGTCTAGACTGTCTAGTTGCATCTTTCTCCTAAACCCTAAAAAACAAAGTTCAGACTTTACTGCTCATGGGAGAAAAGAAGAGGAAAGTGCCAGATTATCTGACCTCCAAACACCAAAGCTTCAACAATGGAACATTACATAAAATCGTAGAACCGAACTGGTTGAAGAACTCAAAAACAAAAGAGAGAAGGAAAAAAAAAATCTATAAAAGCAGAAACAGAAGCACCATGAATGAATACTGATAATAATAATTATACCCTTTTGAATTAAAAAGAAAAAACAAGTTATCTCAAAAAAAAAATTGAAATATTAGAAAGAAAAAGCGAAGATTCTAAGAGAGAAGAAAAGAAAAGGCCATGGCAAAGGCAAGAACAGAAATGAAAAAAAAAAGTTGCAGAATCAAATCAACGGTCGAATCCCATGAACCAAATCACCAAAATCTCAAAAATTAAAACTCAGAAAACCCAAAGGAGGGGAATTTTTTTTTGGTAGAAGCCCAAAGGAGGGAAAAGGGGTTTGGAATCCAAGTGAGAGAGAGCGTAAACTACGGCGAAAACAGAAGCTTTACAGCTGAGAAAACCCTAGATTCAGAAAAGCTCCATCGGGAAGATCGTCCAGTGCTTGCCCAGTTGGCGAGGCGTGATTGTATATACCAAGAGACCTAGGTTCAAATCCCTTAACCAGCAAAACCCACTAAGCAAGCAACCACCTATGACCTATCGTCTCATCCCCCAAAAAAAAAAATTGGAAGAGAGAGACAGAAACTAAAGAACAACGAAAACCTCACCAAAAAGGGCAAAAAAAAAAACAAGATTAAATTAAAGCTAGTACTGTTCTACACTCACCAACCCAATAGAAACCCTTTAAAGTAAGACCAAACCCATCTTATTTTAAACAAATACAAAACCTAAGAATCTCTGCAACCAGCAGGAAAACTAAGGTCAAGTTCCATAGAGAATGACCCAAAGCTCCAGAAGTTCTTCAACCAAACTCCTCAAGAACTGGGTATTTGAAAATCAAGTAATCAACATAAGAAAATTGCAATTGCAGACCACCACAAATAATACCCAATAGAAGAAGAATCAAAAAAGGACTAGAACGGAAATTGAGTTAAAATTTTGGGTTTTTGAATTAATAAAATTAAAGTGGAAGGCTCTCTTTTAGTAGTACAGTGGAAGTGCCGTAAATTTCTGACTCATTTACAGAATAAGTCGCCATTGAAGGGAACTTCCCTACTTACACGTCCTTATCGGAAATGCAATTTTAAGGCAGAGCTCTCTCTCTCTCTCTCTCTGCTTTTTCTTCGTTGTTACGAGAGCAATTCGTGTTGCTATTCCAGAGCGATACATGGCTTTCCAATTCCACATTTGCATTCACTGTTCTTTGGGAAAGGAACAAAAGTTGAGAAAAGCAAACAATACCTAAAGCCTTGCGTGGCCGAGCGGTGATCGCTTATAGAAACACATGGTTAATTAACTTGATTCTCCCCTTTCAGACGGTATTGTCTGGAGCAAGATAGGTGGAGCATCGAGCACAAGCTAGTGCTCACCACGCATTCCAAACAGGTCTTCTGATCCTTATGAGATCAAAAAATTTGTTCCACGTTCTTTTCAAAAGACCTATATGGGACACATGACGAGCATTAGTTCATGCTACAAAAGACTTATCTAGAACACATGACGAGCATCAGTTTACGTTATAGCCAATACTCCAGCCATCTCGTCCTCCCTCTCTTTCTAGCCATCAGACCCAAATACCTCCCTCTCTTTCTAGTCGTCAGATCCAAATACAGCTCAGCAGTAATTTTCTTTAGGTTCCGATTAGTTCATGGTATTGAAGGTGAAAATGGGACTGAAATTGGAATTGGGACCTCCAATTCTAATTTTTACATTTGGGACTGATTAAAGAATTGAAATTTGAATTTTACATGAATTTTATATAATTCATTTATAGGCAGTTTTTTAAGCTGTCAAATTCACAGGAAGAGGAGTCTGTTAATTGCAATTCTCTGCCCCATGCATTTCAAAAGGATAGGGCAATTGGTCGGGTTAGGTCAGGTCAAATTTACCACCTCTATCTTAAACACAATAATAAAAATTAAGATTAAAAAATTAAAAAGTTAGAACTTAAAAAATCAAAAAATTAAAAAATATAAATAAATAAATCATTTTTTATACCACTCATCTTTTTTACTCAGGATCCCAAAAAATCCAAATTCCAATTATTTTTTGACATCCAATCATGAAATCTCAATTTTACTCAATTTTAATTTTTTTTCAATTCTCAATGAATTAAAATTAGATTTATAATTTTTAACACCAATTCTAATTTTTCGAAACAATCATACCCTTACTGTTTGGCTTTGTGTCAAGTTCAACTAAGAGAGGTGGATGGGGCGAGGAACCCGTATCGAGTGAGTATCAACGCGGAGAAACCAAAAAAGTATCAAGCCATCTATTGTTCTTAATCAATTGGTATTTGTACGATGTTTGATTGTGAGTTCATTTTTGTTTAATCGTGCTTCAACCTATGTCACACAATCCGTGACATTAGAGGGGCGTTTCCACACTCAGAACGCGAATCCGCGTTTTGAGCGCCGGACGTCCACAATCCGCAAATTTGACTTTACACAATCGGATTGAGTAAAACGGTAACGGTAGAGGGTTCTTTTGTAATTTTTTGAAGGTTTTATGAAAATAAAAAAATTATCTATTTTATATTACTTCCGAATTAAAGTAAAACTGTAAAAGTAAAAGGATTTAGTTGTAATTTATTGGGGCTTTAATGAAAATATAAAAACGAACCGTTTTATAGTGAAAATAAGGTTAAATTGAACTATTTTTTTATATTATATTATTTTGTTATGTACATGGTTGAGCATAAAAATGAAAATTGAAATACTGTAATATAAATTATAATTTGTATGTATCTAGCCAGTAGGCGTTCTGGATTACAAGTTATTTTCAAATATGATGCTCTCACGTTTTCACTCCTGCAGCGTTCTCGTGACTTTGCTTCAACACTAAAATTGAACCTCTCTAATTCGATTTAATAATTTAAGAAGCAAAACCGTCTCTAATTCGATTTAATAATTTAAGAAGCAAAACCGAATCAAATGATTATAAATCTAACCCAAATTGATCTGAACCAATCGATTTTAGGGCTAAACCAAGTTGCACCTCTACAGACTTTCATTAAGGCTGTGTTTGCTTAGCAAAAATTTGTAAAGCTGCGTTTGGTTATTGTCAATTTGCGTTAAAGGAAAAAAGAAAAGGCACTTTCTTTTCTTTTTCCTTTCAATATTTGGTTTGCAGGAATATGAAAAAAATGTGAGTCCGATTATTTTCTTGAGAATGTTTTTGGCTCTAAAAGCCAATTTTTTATTTTCTCACATTGTCCGATTCTACGTCAAAAGAAAAAGAATGTTTTTATCTTCCAAAATTACCCTTTACAACATTCATATTTACAACACAAACCTTCTCATCAATATATATATAATTAATTAAAAAAATCTTATTAATTCATTAATTAATTAAAAAGGTCTAAACATTTAGTGTAATTTTTTTGAAAAAGAGTTGTGTGATTCTATATTAAACCCAAAATCTAAAAATTGAACTAAAACCAAATCGAAGTCGGTTTGACATAACATACATATGGCTTATGGTATAAGGGCAGAAATGAAAATTATATTCAGAATTCTTATAACTTTCTTGTTAACCAAACGCACAATTACATAATTTCATACAAATTTTTTGTAACAACCAAACAGAACAAGAAACTTACTTTCACTTTCTTTTCACATTACTTTCACTTACTTTTTCCTTTAACACACTTTGACGCTAACCATACGCAACCTAAAGGAAACCAACTTTTCAACAGAATCTGTGTATTTGGTTTAATAGAAAACATGAACCCACTAGAAAGTACATTTTCCAGAAGTTTCATTTTTACTGAAAAATCCTTCAAACTTTTCCTCTAAAAATGAAGGGAAAATGATAGAAAGAAAAACACTCTTTTACTTTCCCTTTCTACCCTTTTCCAACTAACCAAACACAACCTAAAAGAAAAGTCGGGTGTTACCTAGTGAAACACTCGAACAAAGAAATCTGGCCAACCACGCAAAATTCACCGCTACAAATCATCTACAACATGTTTCCTACACCTATTTGTACAACAAACTTGTGATGGGTCCATTCTTCTATAAACAAATTTTCTAGTCCATGTGTTAAAAAGGTTTGATTTTTCAAAAGAATGGACCAGTCACAAGCTTGGTGTGCCAAAATTCAATGTAGACAATTTGAAGACATAACTAATAACTAATATGTAAAAGAAAATTTATTTTGAGGATTCTACTTGTCCATGTGTACTTTCAGTAAACCCCAAGTTACATACTAAGTTGCTGATCAATTCGAGTCTCTGAAAACCCTGCTTGGTACGTACATTGTCGACCGAGTTCTTGATAGTTTCACCTGTTTACCGACACTAATAATATCTCACCATACAAAGGATGAACAATTCAGCAGTGAAGAATTTATACAATGAATGAAAATCTATGCTGACATAAGCAGTCTCATAAGGAAAATTCAGAATCAGCCAAAATTCGGAGTCTCAGAGTTAAAGCCTTAATCCAGTGGCCAATATTCAGTTCCTAGTTCCATATGAGCCCCCTTCTTATTTCATTTTTCACCATTTAAAACGCGTAATACAGTAGCTAGTCTTGCATTTGCTTCATCCACAATGGTGTTCCAAGTCACCCACAATCCCAGTTTAGTTAGGCACAACAAGGCCAGGATTCATAACTCAGAACAGAAGATCTTGATTTGTTAGTAGGAAGCTCTTAGCACTGGAAACATTGCAAATGCACACATTATATGAGGGCACTGAAGCTCTTAGCAGGAAGTGATGGTGGCTTTATGGACGATGGTTAGACCGAAGTTCAGTGATTTTTCTATGAATTCAATAGTGAGGGACTGGAGCACTATATTGTAAATTTCATCGGGCTGGGTTAGTCATGATATGGTTTGGCAAGCACCTAGTAATGGTCTTGTTAAGCATAATTTTGATGGATTGTCAATGGAAAGGATAATTCTGGCATTGGTGGGGGAGGTCTGATGGGGTAATATTCCATGCTTTTTCAGGACCGATTGGGGTTGCGGATTCTACGACAGCGGAGATTAGTGCATTGATAGCAAGTTTGCCGGAAGTGAGAAAACTGAATTTGAATGACATTCAAGAGGAGAGAGACTCTTATTCAGTCATATCATGGATGTCCTACAATGGCAGTTATCCTTGGCGGTATGCGCATCTAGTGAGCTTAGCCAAACACCTGAGTCAGGGGCTTCATATTTCTTATATTCATGTTCTAAGATCTGCAAATAAGGATGCTGATGTGTTGGCTAGGAAAGGAGTAACAGGTGAGATCTTTGTGGCGGAGGCTCCTAGTGAGGATTCAGTGGAGATTTGTGGATGAATTTGGGAGGAATAGGTGCGGGTGCACCTTTGTATCATAGTTACTTTGCTGTCTTTTGATGTACTAGAGTAGTTTTCTTATGCTTTTCCCCTTGGGAACACAATTCGTGATTCTTTGTTTTCTCTTGTAATTATTTTACACCTTGGTGATTAATGAAATGTTGTTAATAATCAAAAAAAAAATGATGGGCTGATCACAAAGCAAGATAAGAGCGGGCATGCATTCTATCCTGAGAAAAGTAACAAATGATATCTTGAAGGCTCACTAGAGTACTCACCTCATCAACACTGATTCATTACTACACTATCAAGGAGAATCTAACAGTACTGGAGAGACTCCATCTCATAGCCTACTGCATTTTCCGAGTCAGTGTCAGATATGCTTTAAACTTTCTCCACAAATCTATTCTAACTAATCAAAGTATCGGCCCCAAGTATCTGAAAAACACACTGCATTAGAGATAATTTACACCTTGATAGTCCTTCAACTTGACAAAGAATACAAACACAACTTTCTCCAACCTTCACCAAGGTTCATATGAGCTTTCTCAGAAATGGATGATGCATGAATACAGTTCTCCCTTAATTCAGGGACTATGTCATGAGCCCAAAAACTATTATAATTGGACAAGCTTCAATCCTCTAAACAGAAAAATTACCACCATCCCACTCCCACCAATCAGGGTACTAAACTCCAATTTTCACTTCAAACTGCTTGTCAGTTACCTCGTTTCCTTTCTCTGTCCTTAATTTCTTTGACACCTAACCTTCAAGGTATCCTTCTTTTTTCAGTAACAGTAATTCCTTTACACCTCCCTCTCTATTTGTTGTAATCAAGGAGAACTAGTTCACCGCACAAGTTCCAAACTCTGATTGATAAACAGTTAACCTATAGACAATCAGATATACTATATTACCTTAACCCAATTACAGAAACCTAACAATGAATAGTTTAGCAACTTTACATAGAGTACAAGGCTTGATAATACAGAGTTTTTTCTTTTTTCTTTCTCTTATTTTTTTATATCATTTTTTGTGTACTGACACTATTTATCATGTTTAAAAGATTTAAGGTTTTAAGAACTTTTTTGAGTTGCATTAAAGGATTTCTCTTTTAGGGATAACTAGCCTAAAATTTATTCTTTGCAATATCTATTAAATATTTTTGTTACATGATAATTGAATAACATGTTACTTTCTCCTATAAAATACTTCTTTGCTTCCCTGCATCTTTCTATATATATATTCATTTTAACTATCTTTTATGCAACAAATGAGAAGGGAAATGAACATGCCTCAACCCTCAACAATACCCAACTCATTGCCTCAATTAATTCAGACAAAGTGCCCATGCCTCAGCCTCAAGATAAGCCTAATTACCTATTGGACTACATATGGAAAGACCCCAACCAACTAGAGAGAATAAATACACGACATATCATCCACGATGTGCATTGGAACTCCGACCAATATACAAAATTTGTGAAAACATCTGGAGGGTAAGGACGCACCACAGACTACAGCAGGCTTCGGAACAATCCGAGAGAAGTTGAAACACGCTAAAACCTTCAAAACAGGACAGAGAACAATGCCACAATCTCATGATTCCCATCTCTTACATCTAATATTAAAATTTTCCGCAACATTCTCAAATGGAAAGATATTAAAAACAGAAAAAAAAATCCAGAGAACAAATAAATAAATTAAAAAGATCACCAATAATAATTTCAATTTGTAACTTCCACTTTGTAATTTTGAAATTTCAGCAAAATCCCACCAAGTTATTAGAAATGCTAAAAATAATTTCCCAGAATTAAAAAAACTCATGGTGAGTGAGGCCATCTATTTTATTTAACCAAAGTTAGAAAGCCAAATGATATAATGAAGACAATATAGTCAATAAGGTTTCTTTTTTTCAAATCACAAAACTGAAACTTAATGATTAATTGAAATCTAATGCAACCAGTGCAATCTGTATCAATTGAAATACAACCAACAGGCAATTACCCATTCTCTATAACTAAGATTTATTTGTCAATTTCCATTGCCCGGGCAGCTTTAGCCTTTGACAATGCTGTCAATTTGGTCTTCACTTTTCTCTTCCCAACTTTGAAAGAGCCAGTACCCTTCTTCTGTTTCTTGCCACTGCCATCAATCTGAGAAACACAAATGAAAATAAATAAACAAATAAATAAATAAAATAAAAAATAAATCTTTTTTAACGATATTTAAAGACAGACAAAACCAAAAATATATCCAAAATACACAGAAACAAAAGCTTTCATCCTCAAAATTTTAAGGGTTTTGCCTTCATCGATACACCTTCAATTGCTTAAATTATAAAATTCGAATCCGGTATCGCCTCTACAAATCAAATAACACCTCTTTAACGAAAATCTATGATTGTTATTCGTATACTGGACAATCCCAGAAAGATACATTTTGTATCTGCAACAAGGAATTCGGAAATCTTCAAATTTCAGCAGTAGACGTACAGATCATCTCCAATAATAAGGTAAAGATCCCAAAAATCCAACAGCAAAAACAAAGGATCCTAATCCTTATTAGGGAGAAAAATACTTACTTTCATCTTAGTCTTTTTGACTTGTAGCTTGCTTGCTTGCTTTTCTTTCTCTGCTTTCTCTCCTGATTTGACAAGAACGAAAAAAAGAAAACCACGTCAAATAAGAGATTGCAATGACTACTGACGACGGAAAGAAGTTTAATAAGAATAAATTTTAGAGTTTCAATTACTTTGTAGCTCGAATTCGTGCTGTCTTTTCCTTCTTGCTAAGTTGTTCTTCTTCGACATCTCTTCTATCTCCGAGGCGCCTTTGCTCTCGTATCTTCTTCAGTTCTTCAGAGAACGCTTCACGATTAAACCCTAGAAAAATTTCTATTTCAAATATTTTATATTAGATATGTACCACATATATATGAAATATTTACAAAAATGGGATCGACAAGTGTAGAGATGGCAACGGGGCGGGTTCGGGGTGGGTTTTGACAAACCCTAACCCGCCCCAAAAGGAGGCCCCCTAGTAGGCCATGGTTTCAAGGATCGGACCAGATCAGCCAGGACCGGTCCGATTCTAAGCCACGATACAATTATTGTATCAAGCAGCTTTATATCAGACCGGTCCAACCGATACCGATTCGGACCAGTCCAGTGACTGTATCAGACTGATCCACTTATCCAAAGTTTTTTTTTTAAATTTATAAAACCAACGATCCAATAGGTATTGGCCTGGACCTGTCCGATATCGACCAGTATCGCCGATCCGACAAACAGGATGGCCGATCCAAATTTTTTTTTTTAAGGACGATCCAACTTTTGAATCAGCCGGTATCAACGATCCGGATCAGGATCGGCTGGGACCGATCCGATCCAAGATCTCGAGAATTAAAACCCTGCCTCGAACCAAATCCGCCCCTAACCCTATTGGGATGGTAGTCAAGGTTTCAAGGACCGAACCAATCTGATCCGTACCGTCTAGTCTGTACTAGGATCGACCAAGACCAATCCGGTCCCAAGCCACAATACAATAGCTGTATCGTGAGGTTTTGGATCGAATCGGTCCGTTTAATCGATCCAACCGATCCAATGTTTTTTTTTTAATTTATATATTGAACAGTCCAGACCGTCCGGTATCGATTGGTCCCAACCGATAATGCTGATCCAACGACCAATCCGACTAATCCAAAAAAAAAAAAAATGGGCGATCCATTTTTGTAATAGATCCGGATCAGCCGATATCGCCAACCCGAACCAAGATCGACCAAGACCTGTCCGCTCCCCAATCCCGAGACTTTAAACCTTAATGGTAGTGGGGTGGACGGGTTCAACTCGGTTACAAGGTTTTTTTAAAAATAAATTTTTTTTTTGAGTTCAATCTATAAATTTTTAAACATATTTATTTATAAAATATATATTTATATATAGAATATAGAAAATTAGAAAAACAAAATTATATGTTTTCTTAGATATTTAGCTAATAAATTAGGAAACAAATTTTAATAGGCCATTGTACCTCATAATCAGAGTGACTAAAATATTTATAAGAGAAATCTACTTATAATATAAAAGAGAAAGGGCGTATCATAAAGGATGCTAAATTATTTTTTAATTTTTTTTAAAAAATAATTTTGTGTGATAAAGTATTTAATATAATTATGGATAATACCATCTTTTGGTTTATTCGAGGAAGCGATAGTTAAGTTTTTAAAATAATTATTCCCGCCTCATTTCAATGATATAAAAAAAATGACGTGACAAAAAGGTGGTACTCTAATAAACTGAAAAATCTTAGGATAAAATAGTAATTTAATTTCATATAGTAATTAAGATTAAGACTCTTAAAAGCCTTAGCCACATAAAATTTCATTAAAACTTCTTAGGTCATTAAAACTGATCTGGACAGCCAGATTTACTTAGGAAGCAGAATAGGTTAGATAATCCAAATTAGTATTCAAATAAGAAAATAAAATGTTTTACCGAATTTAACCTTTCAATTTATGCACGATTATGTCTTAATCCATGTAATGATCTTACCTTTTGATTTGATCGCCAATCGGATTAATCCGACCATGCAATCATACTTGATGCGATTGTTTGGTCTTACTGCCATGTATGGCAGTTTAACCCTTGTGTTGAGAGAATGGCAAAACTGTAAATTTTTGTCTTAGATGAGGTGTATGGTAGAGATTTGAGTAGTTAGGAATGGGTTGCTTGAATTGAATTGGGTAGTTACAAATGAATGGTTAGGATATGGTATAGTTAGAAAGGGAGAAAGGAAATGGTGACATGTGGTATGAAATAGTTGAAGGAGGGAGAATGAGAAAAGAATCTCATTCTTTTCTCTTGAAGGTTTGAGAAGCTTGAGAGTTGAGAGAGGAAAAGAATAAGGGATTTCAAGGAGAATAGGAGGTTTTGCTCGAAGAATTTAAGGTAAGTCATAATTTCATGAACATAATTAGTTGAGTCTTGATTTTCTCTATTTTTACATCTATTTTGATTTAATTTCATATTGAGAGGTTTTAGAAATGGATATTGTCTTTGAGATTAGTTTAAATGCTTCTTTTGATATTCTTGATTATGTGAGACTGTATGAGAACAACATAGGATGGAAAATCCCTCAGATTTGCCCAATTCGCGACGTTCGGCGGCCAACTCGACGCACCGAACATAAATTATGGGCCAATGGCGGACATTTCAGTGCGTCGAAAGGTCACCGAGGTTGAATGTCAGCCGAAGAGTCGCCGAGATAGCTTCGGTGCACCGAAATTTGCTTCAGTGAGCCGATTGGGTGCCGACATGGTCGCCGAAAAAGCAAGTCCTGGAAACGTCGCCGAATCTCAGGTGAGATTCGTCAAGGAGGTCGCCGAAGGGGATCTCAGTGCGCCGAAGTCTATGCCGAAGACCTCACCGAACCTATAGAATGGACCAATTTGATTTAATAATAGTAGTATACTTGTGTAGTGTGGAAATAGTAAATGCCATGCCTGCCTATTGTAACATCTCGAAATGCCAAGAAGGGTATTTTTGTAATTTTTCAACATTCTCTTTTAAATATTATATATGTGTCGGCCGGGTCGACACGACCACGTTATGATTCAAACTGATGGCTATATAAATTAATATTATAATTGTTTGTTATTTTATTTAGTATTAATATTGTGTT
>JAUPMG010251985.1:0-21835 GCA_031762675.1 Pachysandra terminalis | reverse complement strand
AAATATTGCTTCTTAATTAAAGCAAATAATTTGCTTTTTTGCTTTTTTAAAATTGCTACAAAACACGTTACCAAACACTGATTTTGCTTTCAAAAGCAAATATGTACTAAGTAACACAAACAAAACAATTCACAGGTGAGTGGTGGTCGACGTATGGCATTGATGCACCTACACTCCGGATGTTAGCCGCCTGAATCCTTGCGCAGACAGCATCATCTTCTGCTTGCAAGAGAACTGTAGCACCTTTACCCTCATCCACACAAAGCAGAGGAACCGTTTGGCCTATCAAAAGTTGCAGAAGCTCGTATTTTGCCATTATAATATGAGGTTGAGGACGAGGCAGCTTGAGATTGAAGCCGAGAATATCATGCCGAATGATCCATTAGATACTATGTTCAATGCCGAGGTTGATGAGGAGAACCCCTTCACAGAGTCGGTCATGTAGAATACTGAGCTTGATCAGCCTGACGGTCAGCCCAATCCTGAGATTGCTAGAGTTGCCACGGAGGCCTGGATCGACGTTTACCCTATGATGAATGAGGAGGTAGGGGTAGCAAGCAGAGACTCATTCGATAGAGCAATGAATATTATCCCTCCATCACAGGTGACGAGACAGAGGTAGAGGCAGACACAGACAGCTTATGTGGAGGCCGAGCATCAGAGATCGAGTGGTGATAGTTATGACGATGATGGTGGTAGTGGTGGTGATGGTGGTAGTGATAGTGATGGTGGTGATGATGGTGATGATGATGATGACGATGATGAGCAGGGACAGCCCGGACAGGGAGGAGGTGGTGCTCCTAGTTGACGGTCTGGACCTACTGGATCTGATATTGGGAGTAGGGGTGCCGCTACATGGTCTCAGAGACAGAGTAAAAGTTAGAAGTCGACTCAAGTTAGTAGAGAGCGTAGACGTGGTCATGGACATGGTGCCCCCTCTATAGACGACCAAGAGCCTATTACAACCACACCGTATCATTTCCAACGCAAGGGAAAGGGGAAGAAGCAGATGGATGCACGGGATGAGGCATCCTTATCTCACAGCTTTGGGTCCATGGATGTTGGATGTGAGCAGCCGGGTTCGTCATCTTCTGCATCTTACGGAGTACCTAGACATGGAGGACATCATCACAGAGCTGAAGGCCAGTATCCATTCATGCCTTCACAGTCAGGCTCCAAGAACTATGGTTCGCAGGGAGGACGGCATATGGCCGCGGGTATGTGCCATATGGGTATGACTATGGAGTTGTGCCATAAGGATATGGACAGATCCAGGACCAACAGAAGTACCACTACCCACATGTTGAAGAGGGGTATGCATATAGTCCGGGGTTCTTCCAAGAGAACCCACCATTGGCATCAAGATATGATCCCAATGACCCCTATCCACCACCATCTATGCCCACGGTATCAATCACCTACTATCCTCAGTATCCACCCATGGGGATATTGGTGACTATTAGTCGAAAGGAGTATGAGAGATATGTCAGAGTATACGGACTGGTATCATCATACTATGAGTTGACAGCAGTATTGCCATTCTGTTGAGGCCATTTACTATGGCCATAGGCATAGGGGTGGTGGGGACGACGAGTGAGATGACTTGGAGCCAACTAGGCACTCTCTATGGTTGTGAGTTGTTAATTGTGACTTGATGATGGCTATTGGATTTGAATGTTTCGGATTTGGACTTTGGATTGTAATTGACTACTTGTTATTGACTTATTGTGTCATTGTGATTGTTGTTGTTTGTGACTAGACTACTGGTTATTGACTTATTGATCATTGATCTATGATTCTACGATTAATGAATTGATGATCACTTCACTTGAAGTCTTGAACTTGATTAAATATGGTCATATTTTGACTTCTTTTTGTGTCTATAGTGTAAACTTTATTTTTCCCTTACAGGGTACGCGACTGACTGCATCCATACTTGCCTAACTATGTGTAAATGTATATGTATGTATGTTTTTTTGCATATTTTAGTTTTTTTTTTAGGTGTATTTTAACCTCATTTAAACCCTAAAAAAAACTGGAATCAAAATTCCCTTGTTTACTATACATTTCCCCACTTTTCTCCAACTTGGTGAAATATTTTGCCATACTGGCGAAATCTTCCACCATGCCGCCGATATTTTGCCAGAATTTTTCGCGAAATCGAAATTTAGAACCTTGGTGAGTAGGTGAACCTCCCTCAAGTAATGTCCCTTGATATGTAGACATTTGTTTTTGCATTTTTTGATGTATTATGATGTATTTAGACACTAATAAGGGTTGTTTATATGGCACTTGATTTCTAGCTTTATGTACCTTTTAGTTTGACTCACATTCACTTTTAGCTTGGCTTAATTACATATAGCATCATTTTTACAGCTTACAGACCCGACAGCGTGTAAGTTAACCCCCCTCAAGTAATGACTTTTAATGTGCAGGCATTGTTTTGTATTATTTTATCTATTTGGATTCATTTAGGCCTTAATTAGACATGTTTAAAGTTTAGAGGGGGCAAAAATCCATCAAAAACCCATGGTTTTCCATATTTCCCTTTGGTTTCCCCTTTTTCCCTCATGTCGCCAGAGCCACCTGGCGACATGCCAGGCAACATCGACATGGCGAACCTTATTATGCACCCCTACCATTGCAACATAGTATATAATACATATGTCAAAGCTACATAAATGACAAATGGGTGAACATAACCATTTTATACCGAATTAAAACTTGTCAGATGCTACAAAAGAGGACAGGAAATTGGCCATTTCTCCACATATTTGTTTTATGTGCAGGAACCAATGGGAGTCAGTGAACCATCTGTTTCTTCATTGCTTTGTTGCCAGGGGATCTGGATGCATTTCTTGCAGCTTATGGATGCGGATTGGGTGATGCCAATGAGTATTGTAGCACTGTTGAATCAATGGAGATTGTGTGGGTGGGGAAGAGAGGGAAGATATTTGTTGAGTCATTATTCTTTTCGATCTTATGGGCAATATGGGAAGAACATAATAGGCGAATCCTGGAGGATTCCCAAAGAACTATTACATGGATTATTAATTATATTTTGAGCTTGGTGGTTGGGTGGGTGGCAATTCGGCAGGAAATTCGTGGTATCACTATGGATTTGATCATTAGGGGTTGGAGGGATTTATTAGTTACCTCGCCCACTCGACTAAGTAAAAGGGTGGTATGGAGGACCTCGGATAGAGAATGCATCAAACTTAACTTTGATGGATCTGCCATGGGTAATCCAGGTAGATCTAGGATTGGTGGAGTCTTCAGGAATGCAAAGGGCGTTATTCTACATGTATTCTCAGGCCCGATTGATGTAGGTGACTCTACCACAGCAGAGATTAGGGCCTTGATTGCAGGCTTGTGTGAGGCAAAGAAGCTACAGCCTACGGGTGCATATTTTCTGGTAGAGGGAGATTTTTTTCAGTAATCTCATGGATTGCAGGAAATAGCAGATTTCCTTAGAGATTTGTACATTTGGTGCATTTAGCATGTCATCTTTTTTTTTTTGATCAATAACAACATTTATTATTCATCAAAAGGAGTAATTACAAAAACACGAAATTAAAGCTGTACAAAAGAGATCACGATATGTGATCTAAAAAACAGAAGAAAACTAAACAAAGTATCAAACTAAGAAAGCCAAGAACCACTATCCATCAGATATCACAATTTCCTCCCCCATAGGCTTTCCTGCAGCATAGATCTCTCTATCCACACCTCTTCTGGCCCATCCATCTACCATCCCATTAGCGGATCTTAGCACATGACCAAATGAAATACTAAAACAAGAAGTCAGATACCGGGCACGTCTGATCCAATGAGCATATCTCCAAGGACACCTACCATCCACCGACATCCAAGAAATGACTGAACTAGAATCCCCCTCAGCCTGTAAGTGATTCACATTCAACTTCCTTGCTTCTTTCAATCTAGCGATCAAAGCCCTAATCTCCGCAATAGTAGAATCAGTATTACCAATCGGTCCCCAAAAAACATGGATGACATCACCCGCAGAATTCTTGAAGACCCCACCAATCTGGATCTACCAGGATTACCCAGAGACGAACCATCAAAGTTCATCTTAATAATATCCCCAACCGGCGCTCTCCAAGTATCAATCTCCATCGAACGCCGGAGAAGAATACAAAAGCTCACTCCAACAGCTGCTAATCGAAACCAAAGGTACGCCCTGATATTCCCGCCTAACTGCCATCCAACCTCACACCATCCCCTCAATGGACTCAATCAACCAAGGAAACTGTCTCTGAGAGCCTAAAAAATTCGTCTATTTCTTTCACACCAGATAACCCAAAGAACCGAAAAGAAGGCCTCAACAAAAATCTTACCTCTCCGACCCAGTCCTCGGAATCTCCACTGATCAAACAGAGCAACCAAATTGTCCGGCATGAGCCACTCCACCCCCATAATCCTCAATAAGTGCAACCAAATCCCTCTAGCAACAGCACAATGTAAGAACAGGTAATCCACTGACTCCCCTTGATTCCTGCACATAACACAGATATGTGGAGAGATGACCAAATATCCTCTCCATCTTTGAAGAATATCACAGGTATTGATACGATATAGCGAAGCGGTCCACACGAATAGTCTGACTCTAGATGGAACTTTGGCCTTCCAGAGCTTAGAAGTAAAAAACTGACTTGACCAGAATTAACCTCTCTACATCGAAAAAAAGATTTGGTAGAGAACATACCACTGGATTCCAAGGGCCAAACTCGGATATCCTCACACCCAAGATCAATGAAACTAAACTGAAGAAGATCGAACAAACTCGATAACTCTTCAACCTCATTATCTCTAAGGTCTCTCCTAAAAGCTAGATTCCACACCAAACCTATGGAAGACCAAGAAAGAATATCTGAGACCAAAGCATCCCTGTGTAACACCACCAAAAACAAACGATGAAATCTGACACTAAGGATAGTTGACCCCACCATAAATCAAGCCAAAACCGGGTACGCGAACAACTTCCCACCCCAAAACGAATAATGGAATAGAATGATGAAGCCATAAAAAAAAATGGCATTCCAAGGACTACGACAATAAATTCTTGCTAACTGATTTATGTCCCAATCATTTAACCATGTCCCAAATTTGCTTACAATAACCTTGTACCATAAAGCCTCAGTATCCATGCCGAATCGCCATAGCCATTTCCCAAGCAGAGCAGAGTTCCGATTCTGAATATTACCCTAATTAAGGCCACCCGCTTCTTTACATTTACACACCACACTCCACTTAACCAAATGATCTTTCCTGTGATCACCCCCCTCCCAAAGAAAGTCTCTTTGGGCTTTCTCCAAAATCTTAACAATTCTCACCGGAGCTCGAAAAAGAAACAAGTAGTGGATGGGGAGACTAGCAAGAATAGACTAGAACAAAGTGACTCGCCCCCTAACGACAAATAATTCCTCTTCCAGGTAGCTAATCTCTTTTCCACCCTGTCAATGACGGGGGACCAAAAAGACAAAGACCTACCACTATCCCTAAAGGAAGCCCTAGATATCTAATCGGCAACTCAACCACACGATACCCCAAGTAATCCGCAAACTGCTGAATTCTGTCCTGATCCACATGAAACCCGGTAATAGTTGACTTCTCCACATTAACTTTAAGGCCAGACACCATCTCAAAACATCTCAAAATGGCCTTGATCAAATAAGCATGTTCCTCCACCGTCTCAAGGAAAATAATAGTATCGTCAGCATATTGCAAATGAGACACAGACACCCTATTCCTCCCAAAACTACTAATAAGACCCATGTTCTCAGCCAGAGAGAAAAATCTGCTCAAAACATCACCAACTAAAATAAAGAGAAAAAGGCATAGGGGATCGCCCTGTCTTAATACCTCTTGAAGACTGAAGATGCCCATGCACACTCACATTAAAGAGGAACGAAAAGGAAACCTTAGAGATGCATCCACTAATCCATTTCCTCCACTTAGCCCCAAAACCCTTCCATTCTAACACAGAATTAAGGAACTTCCATTCCACCCTATCATAAGCCTTCTCCCAATCCTTGTATAACAAACCAGGAATTCCACTCCTCTCTCTTTCCTCAACCACCTCATTAGCCACCAAGACACTGTCCAAAATCTGCCTACTGCAATAAACGTAGACTGATTCGGAGAGACAAGACACCCAATAACCCCTTTAAGCTGCTCAGCCAATACCTTAGCTATGATCTTATAAAGGCTAGTAATCAAACTGATGGGTCTAAAGTCCTTAAGCTCAATGGCACCAGCTTTTTTAGCAATCAACACCAAGGTCTCATTAGTAATCTTGCTAACCACACCATTAGAACAAAACTCATTAAAAACTCCCATAATATCCTCTTTAATCACCTCCCAACTATCCTGATAAAAAGCCATCGTAAAACCATCCAGACCCGGGGCTTTATCTCTATCCAAGCCCATAATAGCCCCTTTCACCTCTTCTGCATCAAAAGGTCTCTCCAGCCACTCAACCTGATTCTGGGACAAAGCATCCCCAGGAACATTCATAAGACTAAAAACTAGATCCTGCTCCAATGTATAGAGATTACCATAAAATTCCATCATAGCCTTAGTAATACCACCCTCCTCCTCAACTCTCACACCATCCACCTCTAAACACGTGATAGAATTCAACTTTGATCTCCCATTAGCCACTTCATGAAAGAAAGCAGTACTCCCATCCCCTTCCTTAATCCAAGTAGTCCGAGACTTCTATCTCCAACTAATCCCGTCCTGCCTCAAAATATCATCCAACTCCTCCCTTTTAAGCTTCCTCCTATCTTTCTCCTCACCCGATAACCCCCTCTATTGCTCCCAACTATCTAACTGTTCAATAACATCAGACACCAACTTCTTGCGAAAAGGGATATCACCAAAAGTCACACAATTCCAACTTTTAATCCTGCCTTTAAGACAAATCAAAGATCTCATAAAATTAAAACCATCATGACCAGACAAACCCCTATCTCGCTCTCCCCACCACTTCCCCACCTCAACTTTAAAGTCCCTATGTGTAAGCTACATGTTCTCAAACCTGAAAGGAGAAGGACCATTACAATACACCTCAACCGAAATCAAAATGGGCCAATGATTAGAAATCGGTCTAGGAAGAATCCTCTGGGACAAGTTCAGGTAATGATTATCCCAAGCAACCGACCCTAAGCACCTGTCAAGCTTATTGCAAAGGGCGTTCTCTTGAAGATTGGATCAAGTAAATCGACCTCCTAATAACGGATAGTCCACCAATGCAAGATCGTGCACCAAAGAAGGGAATCTCCCCATGCTCCTAGTGATCCTAGTCTCCCCATTGTGCTCTTCCCCTGATCTGACCACATTAAAATCCCTAAACAAGCACCACAGAAGAGAATTCGAACTCGCAACATCTCGAATCTCCCTCCAAAACTCCTCTCTAGCTCTATAAGCATTAGGACCATACACCCCGATTACCTTCCATTCAAACCCATCATCCAGATTTTTAAAATTCACCAAAAGACAAAAAATACCAACTTCAACATCCCCACCTTCTAATCTATCAATATCCCACATAATCAGAATCCCCCCTGAAGTACCCACAGCAGGCAGACTAACCCATTTCCTATTCTGAACACCCCACAAACTACGCATCAACCTCCTACCAAAAGTCTGCTTCTTAGTTTCTTGAAGGACCACAACCCACGGTTTAAATTTCCTACAAGCTTCTTCAACCGCTCTCTTCTTACCATCTCCTCCCAGACCTCTGATATTCCAACTGATAATCCTCATCGATCCACCTGAGACGAACTCCCTACTGAATTAGTCAGGATCCTTGGGTATGCTTTTCCCATATACCGTGATCAGCAAATGAGGAGGCAAACAGTTGGGCCAGGTGTGGGGTGGATAGAGAGTTTTTTGCAGCAGGCATGCAAAGAGAGGAAGATATCGAGATCTTGGATGGTTAGGATTATGAGGTGGGTGGAGAGTTTCTTGCTCTGATGTTTTTATGTTCAAATGTATTTATGTTTTTGGATCACAATTCGTGATCTATTGTATATATTTGTAACCCATTTTGATGATTAATGAAATGTTGCTAATTATCAAAAAAAATAATGGTTTCACGTGACTGCCATGCTGGACACCACCATGCTACAGCATCAATATCAACGTAAAATACCTTCCGAAAAAGATGAATCAGAGAAAAAGATGTTATGATAAAGAATAAAAGTTAATCAAGATGAAACTATCAATTTTAAACCTCTCAAGTATCAATGATTATATATTCCTCTGGTGAAAACTAAATTTTATCAAGCGAAATATGGAAAAGATTGAATGCCAGGGGCATAAACAACTATTCTAAGTACATTCTGCAATATTTATCCTTTGCATCATTACCCCTGTAACATCAGGTACCATAGGTTAAGGGGGTCCTCACAAATCATTCAGGATATTACCATTTATTTTGGCTAGAAATCTCACCGCATCCTGGACTTCCAATAGTTGTAATGAAATGGGCCTCTCTGAATGTACAGTTCTGAATTTCTTTAAAGTGGGATGTCTTAGTAGACTCATTCACATTACCAAAGAGACCAAAAATGTTTGGCTTTCTGCTGCTAGCTACACAAATGGTCCTACCAAAACCCACTCCAAAAGGAGTACACGAAAGAGGACTTTTTCTTGGGATTTCTTTTTATGGAAAATGAATATATATATATATATATATATATATAGATGCGTGTATATTTAAGATGAAAATAGGTGAGACTAACAAATAGGCTGCTGGCAAAAACAAATAGTTCAAACACTGCAAAAACTCGAAAATAAGAAACATCAGGCTGCACTGCATGATGAAAACTGCTACAAATGCAAACCGACTCTAATCATCTCCTCTGTGGATATGCCCTAGAAAAGATCTTACTCCACCCCTAATCTGACCACCTATTGGCCAAAAGTCAAGCTAACCGTACTATATGTAGTCTATGGGAATTCTTAACCAAGGTAATTTGATGTTGAGATCCAATTGTTTTTGTTTTCTTTACTCTTACTACCTTGAGTGGGATTTACCTCTGTATGTACTCTCTTATTCTTCCCCTATGTAAGCATTCTTTTGTTACTGATCAAAATAGAATAAATGGACCATTGTGTCTCCTCCCTAAGCCCTAAAGTGACAGAAATGGCATTTGCTTTCTTTCAGAAGCTGATAGATTAAAATCTAACAATGTAAAGCATATCGGCTGTACCAGACAAAGGAATATACAGGAACCAAATTACCTTTCCCTGTTAGCATGGTTTAAAATATCGTTTAATACCGATACAGATTCACCGACCCATATAGGTAGACTGATCCAATCTGAGACGTACAACAGTACGTATCGGTCGATACTTGAAATAGCCATTGATTCCACCGAATCACGCAAACCGAATCAGTCCCATCCCAACCCGGATTGGCTGAT
The DNA here is from genome assembly GCA_031762675.1 of Pachysandra terminalis. NCBI lineage: Eukaryota > Viridiplantae > Streptophyta > Magnoliopsida > Buxales > Buxaceae > Pachysandra > Pachysandra terminalis. The sequence continues at coordinate 12,380 of JAUPMG010251985.1, read as the reverse complement.
CTGTCTCGGTGTCAGAGCTGACAGATACAGCTACCAACATCGATACTATAAACTGTGCTTGTTAGAAAACTATACCCATACATTTAGCATTATATTAAAAAAAAAAATTATTCACTGTACTCTGTCATATTATGGTAGGTATGAAAATAATATGCATAATTGATTTTTATGCTCTTAAATTTTCTAAGTCACTTGACAAAGTGAAACTTAAAAAGCATACTTAAAGTGCTATCCATTTGTTCAGCAGACGCAACGTATGTGAAGAATTGAATCAGAAAGAGAAATTTTACTACCTCTAATCGATCCAGTAGGTTATCAGCGACAGTATCAACGAAAGAATCTACGGGACGCAACAACCATGCAGCTCGGTCACGCTGCCGAGAAAGAAAGATCAACAACAGAATCCAAATAAGCAAGAGGAGAATAAAGTGCATAAGATAGTAAAAATCCCTTCAAGAGTGTGAACTGTGAAGAGAACCAAGTGAACATATAAATAGAGCTAGTTTTTAAAGGATATATAGTTTTGATATATATGTGATGATTGTCATCCTTTTTTTTTTTTTTTGAAAATTGATGAATTATATAAAAGGGGAAAGAAATTAAAAATTACAAACTCCATAGCTTAGTGAGGCCTCTAAGCTATGGCAAACAGAAAAAACATATAACAAAAGCCAACCATGAAACCTCGACACCCTACCACCACCTCAAAGAGAACCTAGACTATCAATCTAAAGAGTTTGGAAACCCCTCAAACTTGTTACTCCTCTCACACTCTCTCCTAGCTAGGGACTCCGCCACCTGATTCGCCACCCTCGACACGGTTTGGAATGAGATATTCCATCCTCTACACAGAGACCAAGCCAAGCGAACAAGTTGGGTAAACCTCCACTCACACAACTCCTGCCTCAACATCCAAGCCATAATAGATGAGGACGAACCCTCCACAATCAGAACATGGTGACCCTGTGCACAAGCATATCTCAACCCAGGGGTGAATAAGACACATATGGGGGATCGACCAAATATAATGGTCCTGACTGCTTCTAGGAAGATCTCCCATCTCACAAATTTAGCATAATGAGTTGATTCTAACCATAATTTAGTTAACTTTCTTTGATGATGTTATAAAAAATATTAAATAGAATAAAATTTTGATTAGCAGCCTATGAAAACTTGTCTATCAATTGATTACTTAAATCTTCATTGAAATTGCCTATATACTCAAACATAACTCTAGTGTGGAATTATGGATCATGCCTGGGGATGGCAATAGGGTGGACACCAGACACCCCATCCCTATTGGAGAGGGTTTTGTAAGCCAAAATTGTTTGCACTAGCCAGTCCTAACCAGCCATGTTCCATTCAAGTATAAGTTAACCATACATAGATATGTTACAAACAACATATGTTACTTGAAAGAGTGTTTTATATATAATATATGTTAAAGTCGGATCAGCCCCAACCCGATCAGGTTCAGAGTGGGTCCATATATTGTGTACTCGTATATGGTGGGATAGGGTATGCCAAAAGCCTCTCCAAATCCGCTCCATTGCCATCCCTAGTCATGCCAGATGGTCTAGATGGTAGTCCTCAGCAACCCTCTGCATAATACCACAAGTCTCAAATCTTGATACGTAATTCATGATGGTCATCAACATGACATCATCTATGCATATATCTTGAGCATTCAAAGTCATGTCAAATATTTTCGCTATGGTACTAAAATTTGCTTTATTTATTAGCAAGTTTTGAATATTCAAGTTTTTTATCGAAATGAAAGATGTTTCAACAGTTTCAACTTCAATTCTCAAATCTATAGTTAGTTTTCTAAGTTTCATCTAAAACACTTGGAACAAAGAACCCCATACTATTGTCCTTTGTATATCTTCTCTTTTTTTTTTTTTGGTAAACCTCTTATCTCCTTTTTTGCTAAATCTTTCGTGTGTATTTCTTATATCGTGGTTACTAAATATTACATGATCTTATTGACTTTTATGTGTACTCTTATCTTATAAATCTCTTGTATAAAAAGAGGAGAAAAAAGAGAAAAAAATGTTTGGATTTATGTACTTTCATTGCAACTCTCATAGAGAGATGGATAATTTTGGTCCTTTTGAACCCTTGAAAGACTGCAAGTTAGAGAGAAGGATTTTCCCTTTAGGATAGGCTTTTCAATAAATTTTTTTTTATTTTTAACTTTTTTCAAATCAATATTTTGGTTTTAAATAAAAGAATTTTTACTCCAGATCACTTATCAAATGCGTAAGTTGGTTGTATTTTTATGTATAATATATTTTTTTACGTTTTCATAATTGTTAAGTAAATTCTATAAATAAAAATAATACTTAATACATGGAATAGGGCAATTGCTTCACTTTTATTTTATATAGATCAATTTATGAATTATCTGCATTTATAGGTATTTCATTTTTTGAGAAAAATATATAACTTTTTGGTACATGTGAGCATGCACACATTAGTTTCCACCTTAACGTATTAATTATCATGTGAGTGCAGTGTTCTATAATGCAGTCAATTCATCATGTCTAAGGCTTATCTTAGCATATAGATACATCTTGTAAGTTTTATGTCTTTCCAAGGTTTCCACAACCTTTTTTTCCTTGTCCATTTCCAAATATTTCTGGTTTTCAAAGCCTGGAACTCACTGTTAAAAGAAAATTTTGATTCATGCTTTTAGCACATGTTTTTAATAAATAGCCTTATCTTTTAAACATTATCTTTCTCAACTGACATTATGGTGAAACATTTATTTACATTTTTTGCAAAACCCCCACTAAAAACTGTGAAACAGGCCTTACAAGTTTTCAAACCAATCAACTATAACACCCCTCTTCCCCAAAACCTTTATTTACCTACCCCACAAAAAATTTAAAAAAAAACAAAAGATCACATCCAACTCCGTTTGAAAAATCCTGTCACAATGCCTATTACTAAATCCTGATTTCCATAATCTCCATCTCACAATAACAAATAAATCTACTTTTCAGCATTTTTCGTACATCAAATCTTCACCATAACAAAAAGGGAAAAAAGGAAACATTCTAGATAAATGATCAATGCAAGGATTTCGAGGGCTTAACTTGTTTTCTTTTGAGATCACGGTCGAAGATCTTGACTCTAGAACTCTCCAAGCCTTCACCATCACCAGTGTCCATACAAAAAGAAGCTGAAGAAGAGAAGATAGATAACGGTTTTTGTCTCCATAACCCTCTACGAGCGAGAGAATAAGCTAAAGCTCTCATTATCATATTTTCCTCTTTAGAGCACTCGCGACACCACTTGTCACTTCATCTCAGGAAGAAAGCACCATTGGACTTCTGAGTGGCAATACTAGTTGCTAGAGACTCGGTGGTCGCAGATTCAATGAGCAGCTCGGCTGAAGCTCAAAGCCATGAGCTCACAATCCAGCTGGTGAAATCGAGCCTGAGATGGGCTCGTTTTGAGCGCTAATCTGCGAATCTAAAAAAATTAAACTATAATAAGGGAAAACTCAATTTTAGTTATATTTTTTGAAAACTATATGTATAAGTGTTAATCATCAACAATGTTAGAAACATAATGCAGTTGCTATTTTAATTAAAGAGTAAAAACAACATTTAATCTAAAATAAGTAAACAATTACTATAATAGAGTTGAAAAGAGAATAGAAATAGTAAACAAAGTATTACCTAGATATAGAAAAGGCAGGTCATTATAGCTGCATATTCCTGCCAAGTCAATATCAATGAAGCATAAGGTGAGAACAGGATGACATAAAAATCCCATTTGATAGTAGTAAAATTAAATCTACAATTGATCAATTGAAAACTATATATACATACAAACACAGAAATACAGGTCAGAATAAAGGGCAAAGGAACAATATTAACAATTTCAACCGACCTGGTGCATGGAACTCTTGTGAATAAAAATATAACATATGTTTCCAAATTTTTGCACACCTATAATGTCTAAAAGAAATTATTAATTGTAACCAAATCAAAATAAAGAAAAATATAATTTTGATTGAGAAAAAACCCAAAAAAATTGAGTTAAAAAATGAAAGATACAAAACTAGCTATCTCAAGGAAAAAATAATAATAACAATAAAACCAAATAATTGTCCTTACAATTCCAAATTTCAGGAATCGATACCTTAAATTTATTGTGAGAACCAATTATTAAGGTTTGTTGGTGAGTTTAATAATCATCTAGCAAAATAAATTCCAACCTAAAACAAATGTTTGGTTAACCTATAATAAAATGACTTTTTAATTAGACCACAAATATAGTAATATCTATTCCTAACTTATATATATTCCTACTATGGAGAATTTGCTCCCTTAAAGGATGGGCTGTCATGAGTACAATGTCAATAATGGTGATTCCTGTTGAAACTATACACTGTTGTTGCTGTATGTAACACCCAGTAAGAGTTCTATTAGTCAAGCTGCCACTCAACGCTACTGGTGTAGAACAATGCTTGATCTAATCAAGCTCAGGCAGATCGAAACTCAAAAGCTTAATAGTAGAACTGACCACTTGGGCACCATGGGAATGGGTCTTGAGGCCTTGACATGGCCTGCGTCTACATATAACAACATCATTCAAACATATAAAGAACTCAGAAAATTGGTCGTTGTCGAAATCAATCCAACCTGGTTGATCTAAATGGAAGCCACGGTTTTGTTCCTCTCTTTAATTCGATGGGGATTTCGTAGGCAAAGAAATCAAGGATGAAACCCTTCATCCTTTAAACCATTGAATCGATGAAACCCTTGAATGAGGGAACAAAAGTAAGAGATAACTTACTGTGACATTGAGAACACCCAGCTATCACACCGGAGAAACTTAGCTTTAGTTCGAAGTCGTGCGGTTAGTATGGCATGATCGTGTTTCCAAGCTTTTACGGAGAAAAGAAAATTTGTGTTTCATGCTTCTACCCTAACTCAAATAAAAGCTAAAATTGCAATATAATTATAGTGAATATTAGTGTTTTTTTAGAGTATAATCATTTTTTAAAATCTGACTTCAACAATTTCCATAAGGCTGTGTTTGGTTAGTTAAAATATAAGCGGGACCTCTCCCAATAAGGTTTTCTGCATCCACAAGGACTCGATACCGAGACCACTTGCTTAAGCGACCCGAGCCCTTCCACTTGGGCCAACCTCCGTTGGTGTTAGCTAGAATATATAAGAAACGTAAGAAAAATCAACTTTCTAATGAAATCTGTGCGTTTGGTTTATTGGAAAATGTGAGCCCATTAGAAAGTATTTTTTTTTTAAATATTATATTTTTAATAAAAAGTCCCTTAAGTTTTTCTTCTTAAAATAAAAGAGAATGATGAAAAGGAAGGTAAAGTGCTTTTTTACTTTCTTTCTATCCTTTTTTCCAAGTAATACATTTAATACATAAGTGTATTGTGTACCCTGTGAGGTACACAACGCACTTGACTTGCATTAATAATGGAAATTAATCTACCTGAGTTGCATTGTGACTACCTAGTTTGGATGGCTATGTTTATGTTGAATTGGAGCACCTGAGTGTGCAGATTGTGGAAGGTACGAATATGTACCATGTGATGTGGTAGGTGAGGTGATAGATCCCCAATAGTTCATGGATGGGTAACAGAATTTCAGTCTGAATTATAGTGACTCATTGTTGGTAGTCTATGCTTGTATGTTTGTAGACACCTCAATTTGCACGAGACTGATTCTTTTAATCTTTGCAGCTTCTGGAAGCTTGAGTTTGGTACCTTGGCAATCTTATCATCATCCTCAATCCCAAATCCATTTGAACTAAAATTCTCATCAAAATCCCAAAAATCTATGAAATTATCAAAATATCCTCAACGGACTCCATGTGCTTTATCGCTTCTCCAAAATCCATTCCTGACATCATAAATGAATTATCGATTGAAAATGCGTTTCGACGAGTATTTTATCGCCTATTTCCGAGATTATAAGAGAAAATTACCTTTTTACCTCGATATTATTTTAGGTCAAATTTGGGATTTTGGGTCGTTAGAAAACTATTTCGACTTTGGATTTGGTATTTTCACGTAGAACCTTCAAGCGACGTTAATTTGGTCAAATTCTGAAATTGGCAGTGAGAGGGATATTTTTGGTATTAATAAATTAATTAAGCGGGTAGAGAATAAATAAAAATATAATAATAATGATAAAAAAAATAAAAATAAAATAGTAAAGAGGAAAAATGGTGTTTTTGGTTTTAGGATTAGGATTAATTAGAAGTTAGTAAGATTAGGATTAGGATTAGCTAGATTAGGTTTTATTTTGTATAAAAAAGAAAAAAAAGGAAGTTCTTCCTCCTCTTCTCTTATGGTGTGTTTAGTTGGTCGGAAAGTAGCGCGGGAAACGAAAGTAATTGGAAAGGAAAGGAAAGTAAAACTACTTTTTGTGGTATTGTTCGGTTGTCTAGAAAATAAAGTAAAAATTTAACTGAAAATGTAAATTATAGTGTTTGGATGACAAGAAAATTGTATAGGAAAGGAAAGTTATCAAACTTTAAAAACTATATCATGTCTTATATATATTATGTTATGGATGGTGTCCAATATTTATTATTGTAAACATTTTATCTAAATTTAGATAAATCTAAGTTTTTGAATGAGATCATTATCACGATAATGAAATAATATTAATATAGTTCAAACAAATATTCTTAATATCTATTTAGTATAATAAATATCGAGTACCCGATGGGCACCCGCTAATAATCGGATATTTGTGTGTTCGGTCTAGGACTAAGGGTGACAACCCCAGACCCAGAACTGACAAGACCCACAATTGTGTCAAATAATAAGGTTCAGTTTTTGGATTTGTTGGACCCGACCCGTTGACACCCCTAAATGGGATACACTTTTTAGATTATGCTTAAAAAAAAAAGAAGAAGAAGATAAAATGTTCATTCCCAATGATCAAGGTTTTTTATAATTACCTTAATTCCTAACTATTCATAGTATTAAAAAAAAGAAAAGAACAACCCCCGTCACCTTTAATTCTCAACAAGTTAAGAGAAGATAGATGCAATAACTTTACTTTTACTTTCATTTTTTTGTTTCCCCTTCGTTTTGAGAGGAAAAGAAATAGGATGTTTTACCGGAATTTGAGGCGATTAGAAAAAGTGTTTTTCAATAGACCCCACGTTTTTCCATCATATAAATACCCAAAAAGCGTGGTAAAGTAGCTAAATACCTTCCTCTCATACTTTCCCACAACCTAAGTGGTGGCTCCATCACTTAGGTTGTGTTTGGTTTGCGTCAAACTGTGGGAAAGTCAAAGGAATCAGGAAAAAAAAAATTCTAATTATTTTGACGCAGATTGGGGCAAAAATAGCGTCAAATTTTTTTTGGCTTGGAAGCCAAAAATTTTCTGAGTCCTGATATGGGCCCCACTTTATTTTCACTTTGTTTAGCCACCAAACACCAACAAGAAAAAGAAAGTGATGGAGCCACCACTTTCTTTTTCCTTTTCCACAATTTGACGCAAATCATACACAACCTTGAGGTTTTGAAAGAGAGGGAAAAGAGGAGAAGAAGAGAAGATTTGCAAAGAAAAAGGAACTGATAGAGATTGAAAGAAAAGAAGAGATTGGAAGAAAAAAGAAAGAAATTGAGATTGAATAGGATTGGGAGATAGAAGAGGGGAAAAGATAGAGATTGAAAGAATGAAAGGAAGAGTTTGAGATGGAGAGGAAGAGGTCACCGAGGAGAGGCCCAAAGGAGAAAGAAAAAAGAAATTTTGAAGAGATCAAAGAGTTAAATCGGTGAGTTTTTTTAGTTCAAGATTTTTTTTTTGTTTTGTTTTACTTCAAATCAAATCTCTCTTTTGATTCAAACCAAAATCAAAACCCATCCCCTCTTTTGTTGTTCGTCCAAACACCAAACCCCAATCTTTCTGCTCGCCCTCTGCAAATCCAGCGGAAACCCCAGTCGTGTAACTCCTCTCGGTTGCAGCGATCGTTGGGGTTGTTCATAATCCAGTAAAAACATCTCAAGTATCAAGCATCTTCCAGGAGGTTCAAAAGAAATTCAGGGATCATTAGATTCGTCTTCTACAGATAATTTTCTCAGTTATTATTTATTTTCAATAGCCTGTGTGGAGGAAGAAGAATTTTGATTATGTTATATTTCTAATTTGGTTCTCCTTTGTATGCTCATCGTCCCAAGCAAGTATATTTTTATTTTTCTGGGTTGAATTTATCTTGTGTATTGGTTGTCCTATGCAATGGTTTGATCTCATCTCTCCCGAGTTGGATTTGCCTTAAGTATTAATCAGTCCAAGCATAGGATCAGATTGTGAATCCCGTCATAAGTTAATCCCCGATTTCCCCTTAGAAGTGTGAGGAACAAACCTCTATACATGTTCTTATGGATCTACTATCAGGTTTTGATATTTTCTCACTCTTAACCTGCTTGACTTCTATTCACTTTGTTCATGATCCAAAGGTATAAAGTACAGCAATTGAAGCAGGTGGGATTTGTTAATCCTGTTATTATCAGCAATCAGCTCTAAAATATTCACTAGGATTCTTATCAATCGATTTCTTTGGGTTCTAGTCTTTTCTGATTTGTCTTTTTTATAGGTTGTTAAATTTGGAAGATGTAAAGGGAGAGAGAGAGCTGTTCATGTTCATTTTTTAGGGAAAATTATACTTTGACCCCTTAAGGTTTCGACCACTTGCATTTAGACCCTCTGAGATTTTTTAAACTACAATCACACCCCTTACCTGAAGGAGGTCATTTAATGACAATGACTCATGGACGGATTTACCCCTCTATCTCTCTCCCCTACTCTTTTCTTCCTTCCTTTCTTCTTCTTCTTCTTCTCTCATTCTTCCTTCGGTTTTCCTTTTTTTTTTTTCCTGTGCAATCGAGCGCGGCAGTTGCTGTCGCGGCAGCCCCCTCCCTCCTCTGCTCTCTTCTTCTTCCTCTATTTTCTTTTTTTTCTCTGCCACCCACAGTCGTGGTCGCTACCACAACAGCATCCACTCCCTCTCTTCTTCTTCTTCTTCTTCTTCTTCTTCTTCTTCTTCTTTTTTCCCCATTTTTTTCCTCTGCCACTCACCACCGCGATTGCTACCACGGCAACACCCCTTCTCCTCTGTCTTCATCTTCCTTTTCCTGTACAAACCAAAACCAAAAAATAAATAAAACAAAAACCAAAAAAAAAAAACAAAATAGAAAGGTGCTGCAGCAGCACCGGCAACGAGGGTGAAAAGGAAAGAAGGGAAAGAAGTAGAAGGAAGAAGAAGAAGAAGAAGAAGAAGAAGAAGAAGAAGGGGAGAGAGGGGTGGTGCTGCGGCAGTGACAGCAGTGGGTGGCCAGAGAAAGAAAAGAAAGAAAGAAAAGGAAAACGGAGGAAGAAGAAAAGAGAAGAAAGGAAGAAGAAAAGGGGAGAGCGGAGTGCTACCTCGACAGCAATTGCGGCAACGACGACAGTGGGTGGGAAGAGAGAAAAAAAAAAAGAAAACAGAGGAAGAAGAAAAGAGAAAAAGGGAGAAGAAGAGAATGGGAGAGAGGGGTGCTGTTGCAGCAACAGCTGCGGCATCGACGGCGGTAGTGGGTGGGCAAGGAGAGAAAAAAATAAATAAATAAAGGAAAACGAAGGAAGAAGAAAAGAGAAGAAGGGAAGAAGGAAAAAGGAAGAAGGAAGAAGAAGAAGAAGAAGAGAAGGGGAGAGTGTAGTGACCCGTGTCTTTAAATTATAATTAATATAAATTAATTATAATTAATATAAATTAATTATAATTAATAAAAAAATTCCCTTGTGAAAGATCACATAGGATTGTATAATTATATAATTGGAATTAGTAGAGATTATAATTCCATCAAGATATAGGGTCTAAAGTGTAATATTAGAAACTATAGGATCAATTAAGTTATTTTAGTACCTTATGGAAGCTAAGATTTGTTTTGGACATTTGAAACAAAAGGGGATGGAGGTGCCATTTGATTTAATTATTAAGGACACTTATGTCTTTTACCTTGTAATTGAATTAAAGAGAGAGAATGATCAAATAACCTCCCACTAACTCACGTAACCTCAATGGAGGGGGGAGAAAGAAAATACTATTGTCTCACACGATCAAACAGTAGAGAGAGAGAGAGACGAGGATGAGGAAGAAATCTGGTTTATCTGTAGAGAAAAGAGAGAAGGAAGAAAGGCTATGAAAGAAGAAGGCAAGGGAAACATGGTGATTATCTATTGCTGGAAAATCTATAGGAAACAAATCTGAAAGCTTAGGAAACGAGGTAGGGATTCCTACGTTTCTACGATATCTGATTTTATGGATGATCTCAATGCTATGGTTATAGGTGGTTGTATGATCTGGTATGTTAAGCATGATTTGATCTAAGATCTAGAGAAAGTAGTGAGAATAATGCCATGTTGTTTTATCTCCATGTTACTTGTGTTGCTATGTTTCATGTGTTTTTATAAGTTCTTATGAATCTTATTTATGTGTTTAGATCCATGATTTATTATAGGATGATTTCTTGTTTAGATCCATGAAAATAAACTAGGTTTATGTGTTTGTTGTTTTGATCACATGGGTAGGTTTTAGAGACTTGTTTTAAAACACTAGGTTTGAGTAGAGACTGGAAGCCCTAGAAGAAACCCAAAAAATGGTTGAGTTTTCTACGTTCAGTAACAATCTCGACAGCTACCGAGCAGCTAGCGAAAATAGCCAAAACTGTTTGTTTTGGACATGATACCGAGCCTCGACAGCAGTGCTACCGAGCCTCTCGATAGGATAGTCGGCGGCTACCAACTAGTTACCGAAATTGATAAAAACTGAGTGCTCTCTTAACCAGCTACCGAAATTGATAAAAACTGAGTGCTCTCTTGACCAGCTACCGAGCCTCTGCAGCTAAGCTACCGAGCAGCTATTGAAGTCCAATGGACTCCAAATTTTATGGGGAGGATCTCCATTGAATTGTGCACATGCATATATGGATGATTTGTGTGCAAAAGGTCTAGAATTTGACGAATTATAGAAAATGTAGGTAAAGGTCCAAGACTCATGATTATCAGATTGATTGGAATGGTATGTGAGTTGTTATCAACTCAAAGGTTTTGGATAAGGTCTTAGGACCTCAATAAAAGACTAGTATGGTTAGAATTGGTCCTGTAGGACTAGATTGGGTGATTAGTGTTTCTAGCATCCAATGTTGACCTAGGTTTGACTTGGGTTGACATCTGTATAACTTATGTTTGAATTATATGATATTGACTTGAATTATTGATTGGGGGTATCGTGAGTATCCAAGACTGTGTATGATGATTGTGTTTATATTTGTGTTTGAATGACTTGCGTTATGATTGTGGATATGTGAGCTTTCACCGTGGGTGAAAGTCCCTAAAAGTAATGCATGGTAAGGGTGAGCTTCCACCATGGGTGAAAGTCCTTAAAGGAAATGTTTGGATAGGTGAGCTACCACCGTGGGTGAGTATCCCTGAAGGAAATATTTGGTATGGGTGTATTCCACCGTGGGTGAGAGTCCCTAAAGGAAGGTCTGGTTACAGGTGTGCTTCCACCATGGGTGTAAGTCCCTAAACGGAATGCAAGTATACTGGTGTATTTCATCGTGAGTGCAAGTCTCTTAATGGATAAGAATGGTGGCTTTCCTCCGTAGGTGCAAGTCCCTAAAAGAATGAATACTGAGACTAGTGTATCTCACTGTAAGTGCAAGTCTCTTAAGGGATAAGAATGGTGGCTTTTCTTCGTCGGTGCAAGTCCCTAAAAGAATGGTTACTGATACAGGTGGCTTCCTCCGTGGGTGAAAGTCCCTAAAAATATGATGTGTTACTGGTGTATTCCACCGTGAGTGAAAGTCTCTTAAGGAATAAGAATGATGTTTCTATCGTGGGTGCATGTCCCTAAAAGGATAGGTCGTATAGTCGTGAGTTGAAATTAGCATGTGACTGGGCGAGGCCTGGTGATACCCTGCATTGCATTGCATTTCATTTCATTCTATGCTTGCATCATACCTTGCATTGCATTTGATTTGATTGTGTTTCATGTACATTGTGACTTCTTGATTGTGAATGTGGTTGTGATTGGGTCGCATTGGTCGTAGCAATGTGGGACCTTGTGGTTACAGTTGTGTTTCCACCTTGGGTGAAAGTTCCTAAAAGACAGGATTGTACATGTGTGTTTCCACCGTGGGTGCAAGTCCCTAAAGGAAAGGATTGTACATGTGTGTTTCCACTGTGGGTGCAAGTCCTTAAAGGAAAATATTGTACAAGAGACTTCCTCTATGGGTGAAAGTCCCAAAAAGAATGGTTATATGTTGTTACTTGTGAGCATAGTGAGACTATGTGTTTGTTATGTGTTTTCCTATGTGCATAAGGTGT
>JAUPMG010251976.1:0-21837 GCA_031762675.1 Pachysandra terminalis | reverse complement strand
GAGGAAGTCCGGAATGGGTAGCGCACTCTGATAGACTTGATGTTTTAGTTTAGACTAAGACTGTGAAAACCTATAAATTATTAGATTTTAATTCTAGGCATATTTTAAATATTTATATCTTACTAGAACTGTTCGAACTTCCGCTTACGAATCTAATTTTTTTAGCCACACCAGTAGAGATAAGGGGTGAAGGTTGCACTTGAACTGGAAAACCTACGAAATCGGGAATTTCCGGTTCGGGTCGTGACACTAAGATAGTTATCTCATTCGAAATTGCATTATTATAATAGTTATGATAACGAGTTGGCCCTCTCGAAATTGCTAACCTTAAGATGACGAATTGTAGTGACCCGGATCCGGAAATTATTATGATAATTGAATTTGGGATTATTTAAATAAATTAAACAAGTATGAACAAAAATCTGAAAATTTATTTGATTGTTTATGCCTTTAAGTTAATGTAGAAACTGAAAAATAGTTAGCTTAGAAGGAATCAAAATCTTTAGATAAAATTTATAATGTAAATTTTACTATTCTAATTGAATAAGGGAACTAATTGTAAGAATAATGTTTGTTTTGAAAGATATAGTATAGAATTGCAGGTTGAATTTAAGGGAAATATATAGTAGTGTGTTCTAGTTTATTAAATTTAAATTAGGCTTGACCTAGATCTGGTCGTGTTGCCCATTTGATAATAATAGGGTTAAAGTAGTAAATTAATTAAGATTCCTGAATAGGGATTTGAGTGTAAATAGATTTGAATTTAGGGACTTATTTGTTAATAATGAAAGATAATGGGGTCAATTTTGTAAATACATATTTTTAAGGAAATGAGGGCTTGGACCCAATGTGTGGATTTTTGTGCACATGGGCTGATCGTGTGGCCCAAGAAAGAAAGGTTGGACTTCTCTTTCTCTATTAGTTTGATTTTTTAGCAATTAAAGAGATAGAGGAAAAATCTCCCTAACTACCACTACCCTTCTAAATAGGATACGTGGGATTGTGGAAAATTTTCTCACTACCACATCCCTTTGCCTTGTATCACACGACCAAATAGTGAAGGAGGAAGGAAAACCAGATCTGAAGTTGGGATTTTGCTGTAGAGAAGGAAAGAAGAAGAAGAGAAGAGAAAGAAAGAGAGAAGTGAAAAGGAGAAAGAAGAAAGAAGAAGAAGAGGAAATAAGGCTAAGGAAGAAAGAAATCTCCGGGAGAAATTCGTGGTGATTTTTCCGACTCCAAGAGTTGTAGAAAAAGCTTAGGAAGCGAGGTAGGGATCTTCAAGAGTTGCTTACGGTAGTTGTTTTTGTAGGATTGTGATGAGTCTTTAGGACTAAGCTTCTAGATCTCTTAATCTTTCATGTTGATGTGTGATTAACTCATGCTTATATTGATTTTATTCTTGAATGTGAAGAAATGAGTTATATGCTTGAATTCATGAAATTTAGGTCTTAGGTTTTTTTTATATTGTGATGAATTAATGTTTGGTACTGTATTTTATGTTTGATGTGTGAAAAGTATGAAATTATGATTGTGTGAAGTTGGGGTGTGTGAAAAAGTATGAAATTATGATTGTGTGTAGTTGTGCACGAAGCCCAATAAAATCTGGAACTTTTTGGGATGAAAAAAATCCTCGGCAGGACTCTCGGTCCCACCGAGTCTGCTTTCGGGCTAAGATAATTTATTTAATATTTTTATCTGATCCTATGTTAGTTAGGAACACAATGCAATACGTTTGAAGTGATTCCTACAAGTATAAAATTACTTATGGTCAAAATCCTGAAGAGACATCGAAGATGAAACAGACCTCGGCAGGTGCCGAGCCACTTGTCGAAAACCCCAAAGTTTCTGCCTTAGCTACCAAGCTTCATTAGCTACCGAGCTCAGATAATTTAATTTATATTTTTTAGTATTACTTTGTTTGTTAGAAATACAAAGGTTCAAATTTGAGGTAAATCCGATAAGTATAAACATAGTTATGATTACAACACCGAAGAGGTGTCAAAACTAAAAATTGACCCTCGGCAGGTAGATTGGTGCTACTGGGCTATCTGTTGAGCCCCAATAAGGTTCAATTTTGGTGGACACCTTGGTTTTGGTGTTTTATTGCAGCATGTGGTGTTTTTTTTTTTTTGTGTGGAAACATGTGTATAAGATTGTGTGCAACAAAATATGCTACTTATCCAAATTTACTATATGCCATGACCATGTGTGGTATGATTATGATGTTTGATATGGTTTTAGAGAATTATCACATGTTATAAGGTATATTATCTGATGTTAGGATGAATTAAAGTCAAAGCATGAGAATGATTGAAATGTGATATGTGGGTCCTAAATGAGCCCTATAAGCTGTGATGTGTTTACGAACTATGATGAGGTTTCTAGTGACTTATTCATGAAATATGCATGCTGATATGATATGTAGGTTGTGGTTATGCGATGCATGAAATACGCATGAGTTATGGTCTTTATGTGACCCATCCATGCATTAGATATACATGGGGTTAGGAATGAGTTATGGTAAATGGTCCTTGAGTGACCATCCGTGTATTCGATATGCATGAGGAATAAACATGAAAAATAATTAGGAGAATTGAGCAACATGGGTTAAGAGTCTCGCAAAACCATGATGTACACATGGGAGGTAAGAGAGCAGTGTCTAGTTGCATTAAAATGGATGCCCAATAATTAGTATTACTTGACTAGAGAGCTTCGTCCAACTGCGGTAAATTGGATGCCAAGGTAACTTGGAACCTGCTGATCATCGGAGTAAGAATTGCATTAGTTGGCATTCATACTATGTGTATTGCATTATTTTCATTTGATCATCATTTTTCATTGCCTTCTTGTTTGTGTGCTTGTTTCATCATCTGTGTGCTCATGGCATTCATTTACATGTATCGCATTGATGCTGGTGTGATGTGTGATTATGGAGTGAGATTGGTGTTATGTGTGATTTTGGATTGCATTATTGATTGATGTGTGATTGTACTTAAGTTATATTGTGATCTGTTGTCAAGCCCCGGATCCCGTGGTTCAAATCCCTATGCGGGCAGGACGGATCTCGAGTGAGACCTTCAGGTTCCAAGCATGGAACGCGGATCATCATAACAAACACCAGGTAATAAAAGTAATAATGACCTCCTTTATTAAACCATCAGAGTTTGGATGCTACATAAAGCAAATTACATAACATCATTGACTTCAAAAGAGTCACATGCCTCAAGTATAAACTAAAATCTTAAAAGGGCATAATCCCATTACAACTCAAAATCCTTCATGGAAACATAAAAATGAAGTATAAAAATAGAAATGAAATAAACAGCATCGTCTATCCATCCTCATCACATCTCATCCTACAACATGGAAAGTCACGTGAGATTGGAATTCCCGGTAAGAAACATATCTGTTACCAATCCTTAAAAAATATCGTAGTCTAAAATCAAATACAGTGTTATCTTGATACAATTAAAAAAGAGAGAAATACGATCAAATATCAAGACTTAATTCATAGCATTTTATTTACATCATTATATGAATATTGAAAACAACAAGTAAAAATGTACCGTATTGAGAGAATTATGTCATATTGTGATATGAGAATATATCATTCAAATGCGCTACATGGTATGCTCAATCAATGGAACACGAATGAGTATGCAATGTTATGAACCAAGATAATGTCTCATGTTAAGTGACCCTCATCATACTTCACAATCACGAACAAATTCGGGACATAGGTCACCAAGAGTAGCCGAATACCCCCTTTTCGTTCCGGGCGTTAACCCATGGTACGAAGGCCACCACTTGCTGATTTCATGAGTGTCATAACCCAAGGTCTAGCCAATCGTATATGTCACGAACCAACCAAAAATCCCAATTTTCTAAGACTTCTGATTCATTCATAACTCTCACCCCATATCTCTATGGGAGTGGATTACAATGGTCAAAACATAAACGGAAGTTATATACAATTCTAGTAAGATATAAGTAACTAAATTGAAAATCTATACTAATAAGTTCTAAGAGAAGGAAAATCTAACTCTAGACTAACACTAAAGTCTGTCAGAGTGCTGTACCCAACTAGGTTCTCACTCATCGACCAAGCTCATCGACCCGAAAGATCCTCATAGAGTTCGATCTCCTCAGCTGCCGTCACGACTAAAGATCTTGAAAGTTGTTTGCTAAAAAGCATGAGCTACACTAGCCAGTAAGTAAATAAATTCATAAATGTGCAAGATTAACATATATTCAAGACCTTACTCAATATTCCCGTTCCATACAATGAAGAGATCACAATGAAATGAAATGCATGTGGTCGAGTATTAATTATGCATGCTGTGCACCTATTTACAATAATCACCAAGGTGAGCTAACAAATAGTCTAGTATGCAATGCAAATGCAATCTGTTAGTATGTACAAGATGGCATGTTTCCTCTTGATCTAGTAGCACGGATCCCTAGGTGGGATGGCACAGATCACGAGGTGAGACCTTTGGGATATATTTCTGGACAGTGGATTGCCATATCATTACCAAAATAAAAGGAGATAAAATAAACATTAACTTTATTTCATCAATTCAGAGTTCGCGGAAGAGTACAATAGATTCGAACTATTAAATAAATAAATCAAACAGCTTCAGCTGAGCCTTACATGAAAATTCAAATATCATAGTTCCAACTAACTATTATAACTGAAAGTAATAAATAAACAGTAGTGTAGCAGCATATGTCCATCAGTCAAAATCGACCTGCAACATAAATGTTGCGTGAGCTTGGAATAATCAACAAGCATGATCCAATCACCATCCACATCATTATGTGTGACTAAAATCCAGCGATAAAACAGTAATAACAACAGAAATGAATAACAGATGTTATGATATGATTATGATGCGAGAATGAACAATCAGATGAACTAATGTATGATCAAGCAAGAAATGCAATGTAATGTGGTTTATGCCTATGTTTACATGATTTTTTAAGTGTCCCTCATTGCAGCTTCAAAAAGATTTCGGGACCTATGTCCCAGGAGCGACTGGTAGTCCCATCTTCAATCCGAGCGCCAACCCATGGTTTGGAGTCCACCATATGATGATTTAAGAGTGTACAATACTCAAGGTCCAGTCGACCTTATGAATCAACAATGATTCATAACTTATTTCGTAGGCCTTTCAACCCACAGGACTAGGCAACCTATTATTTCCCACCAACCGGGCACACTTAACATTTCATATGAACATAGTATGAATACACTCTCCTATGGGATACAGATTATAGATCCCCTTAGAAGCTATTAAAGCTCCCATACACGTGAATAATCCACTGAGACCCATCCTACACATCCCTATGATGCAAATCACAATTATACACAAATATGGTTCATCATCTTTATTTCCCTAAGTGGAGACCAATTGAGGAGTGTAACTAATTGGTTAGCACATGCTAAGAGGAACAGGTAAGTTTCAGTCATTGTTGGTACGCAACCCTAGACCTCACTTGACCCCAATACGAAGCACCATTAAGCCCGAACCAATATACATCCAACCCTCATACTGTCTCTTAATAGGTCTCTATCTGCGGGTGGTCGGCGGACCGACGACTCACTGACAAATCTAATATGTCTATACTAAGTCTCTGTCTGCTCTATTGATCTCGATCACATGATGTTGCGCTCGATCTCAATGCGCATGATCGCATGAGATGCGCTCGATCCCAGAGAACACTGAGAGGCTCTCTAAGTTTAATTTCTATCTAATCAGTCAACATTAACCATATGGAAAACATTATAAGACAAATTACAGGTTGATACAGATTGTTATGTATTTCTGGTATAAGTTCAAGAAACAGAAACTGATTGAGAGAAAAATCTAAATGCAGAACATTCAAATCACACGATTCACTAAATAAAAAATGGTAAACATAGAATCCTTAGATTATCATATACCAACACGTATGGAAAATAATTTCTCCTAAATAAATATGTGACCTTTGAAAATGCAAGGATCGATCATGATAATCTAGAATTTATATTTCAATTACAAAATCAATCATTGTATCATCCATAATAACAAGGATTCAAATTCGGATAAGCTACTTACTTGTCGTCCTAGTGTTTGAGAAAGGTGAAATTCGGTACAATCCTCTCCTAACTCCTCTTGCTATCTTTTCTTTCCTCCCTTCTTCTTCTCTGCAACAAGTTAGGCTTAAACTCAATTTCTCAACTTCAATCTCTTAATTACGGTTCTCTGTAAATCTTCAAACACAACGGCTGACTTTATGAAAGTGGGAGACGAACGAATGGTTAGAGAAATAGGGAGGCATCTCCCTAATTTCTCTCCTATTATCACCACGTCTAAGGCCATGTTGAACGACCTGTTCAAAGATCTAACACTTGTGTTTGAATTGTTAAGAACGTTGCATTAACCAACTAACCCAATAGTTTATGTAATTACACAAAGACCCGTAAATGAAAAGTTTAATTATATTTTCACCCTTAGAAATCTAATAAATTCCTAAACCATGCCAGTTAAATCATTAACTAATCTAATAAATTTGAAATGCTACCTTATCTTAAATTTAAATGATCAAACTAAAAGGCAAATTACTAATCTATCCTTAATCTCAATTAAAGATTTACATGTCTAATCTAAATCCCAGGCAGTCTAATCTTAATTAATTAATACTCATTTCTATCGATCTTATAAAATGGAGATATCTTTAAATAGTTAGTTACTAGGTTAGGATCAATACAAGGATGTCCCAACAACCTGAATTCATCCCCCGTATTAACGGTCCATGGGATAGGACTATTCTCTGTGTGCATCATAGTTTTATGGGTTTTCAACCAAGGAGGCACAATCTCCCCACTTATTTTTAATCAATGGTAAATACCGAGGCTTGCACCCACGTACGGTATTCCTCAGGAAAACACGACCCTCGACATACTACAGAGGTCTCTCTTTCTGATATTTCTTCCAAGCTTACACCAGCATGCGGATCCTTGGGTAATTTCCCTTGGGCAATGAGTGAGTCTGTTGGGGTAGCTAATCCCTCAACTCGTCCTTGCTAGTCTCCTCACTGGATGTGGAACTCACATCACCTCACTCTTATTTAAATCACGAGACTCAACCGTGTGGTCTCGAAAAACAGGGTATTTCTCTTGACCAAGCTATGGTCTCTAGTCAAATGTTGTGCAAGTGAAGAGGTGCACACTAGCTAAACAGTTAATCCATAGTGTACAAGATGTAATCACAACAAATAAGTGTGTAAATCACCAATCACATGCAATACATGTCATAATTCAAGTAACACAAAATAAGTCCATTGAGAAGCAATCATATAAGATTAACTAAGCATTCATGTTTAATGTGCCAAAAGTATCATCAACTATAAGTGTATTGATTATTCCAAACCTAACATTCACATTTTATCAACAAATAGAAATAGGTCCATGAAGAGGCAAGTACAAGAACCATCACATTTGAACTCCATATAACATTATGTTTGACATAATTAGGTCAATTCCAGGTTATGCGTAAAGTTTCCCATCAATCGGAACACTATAATGGGAAAAGACTAAATCCCAAAGTAACTTACTCAATTCAGTTTAATTGGGTTAGAACATGCTTATATATGAAATTTTAGCTAAAAGGGACAAGTCTGGGTGCTTCGGCGCACCTTTCGGCGCATCGAAATCAGCTTCGACTTACCCTTCGGTGCACCGAACTGAGACTCGGCGAAAATTCAAGAGAATTCATTCTCGGCGACCTCTTCGGCTCACCGAACAACAAATCTGGGTTGACACTCCTACACTAAAATGGTCATAACTTTCAGTACACAACTCGGATTTGCCTAAAACGTGTTTTGTTGGACTCCTGACGAACAGAGGAATCCAACAATACTAAATTTGTTGAAATCTAAGATTAGTAGACGTTCTGGTGAGCCGAGAAAATCTCTGAAACAATTTTGGGTCGTCGGTGAAGCGTTCGGCGCACCGCCGAACCAGCCAAATCAAAGGGCATTTATTACCAAATTGAAATTACAACTAAGGGAAACATTGTTTGTACATTTTCAAGTCCAATCGCTCACTTCCATTCATAATAAACATGATTCTTCCATAACATGTATATCGAGGCATTCAAATTCATTCTTTAACATTCCAAAGTTTGCATGAATTAGAAAATAGAGAGAAACAACGCTAAATCTACTTTAATCAAGAACAATGATGGAGGTATCTACTTACCTCAATGAAATACATGAAAAAAAAAAAAAGAAAACTTCAAGCATGCATAACCTCTTCCCTTTCTCCTTTAAGCTCTCAAGCAAACCCAAGCAAAGCCATGAGAAGAGAATGCATGAGATTCTCTCTCGCTCATACATGGAAACCCATGCCTTGTGTCTCCACATGGATACAATCGTTGCCCTCCAAACTCACCACTCAATCTACACCCTAGGATTTGAATGGTGGGTGGGATTTCGTATTCTCCACTACCAACTCCCTCTCTCATTCAATCCTTGCCATACACTTAAACAAACACAAATGGTCAAATGAATCCTAACCATCCAAACAAACACAAATGCTCAAATGAATCCTAACCACTCATCACAATCTTGATCTAAATGATTAAACACAAAATTCAAACATTAAAAATGGGCCATACTACTGTGTGTAGCATCAATGTCTAAAAAGCACAACACATACGATCGTGTGGTCGGATTAATCCCGATCGACGATCTAAACAAAGGGAGGAATCATCACAAGGTTTAACACATAAATATTCATCAATCGGAAGGTTTAAGCCACTACAACATTTTATTTCCTATTTAACTACTAATTTAGATTATCTAACCCATTCTGCATCCTAAGTTAATCTGGTTTATCTAATCAGTATTAGTGACTTAAGGAATCTCTAGTGCGTCTTAAAGGATTAAGGGTTTTAAGTGTTCTAATCCTAATTAATTAGCGAAATTAAATTATCAATTTATCAAATTACCATTTTACCCTAAGATCTCAAGTTAATATTTTTAGGGATTTATTTCAGGTTATTACAATATAAGACCTTGAAAGGAACCTACCCTTATTTAAATGAGACATTAACCCATAGGTATAGTCAATCTTCAAGGAACCTCACAAGGTATCTTTACTTAAATGAAACTTTTGGCCCATAGATATAGTCAACCTTCAAGGAACCTCGCAAGGAATCCTTATAATTTCCTCCTCTCGGGCTCACTTAACAATTCTCGTCAAACTAGCATGCATGTAACCATTACTTTAAGATACCTATGATAATCCCCATTAGAAACTATCCACGTGCCCATACACGCGGATAATCTGTCGGAAACCATCTTCAGCATCCTAACCACAAGTCCGTAGAATTTCCAATGATAACTACCTTCGGAAGCTGCCCGTGCGCCTATACACACGAATAATCCGCCGGATGCCATCACGGGTTTCCTTTCCACCAGTATGAAACTAATCAAACTACACCAAAACAACTCCAAACCTGATATAACTTTATTAAGTGTCTATGGTACCATTCACCAAACAAATGGAATCAAAACCCCAAATTCAAAATCTGGTTGTCATGCTGGTCGGTGGGACTAGGGTGTGTCGTGGAAATCAAAGTTGGTCCCCTGCATGTGGGTCCAAGCCCATAGACCTTCATTTGCTTCCAATAGACCAAATCCATACTCACTTAACTCATATCACCCCTCCAAACCACCTGTGTTTCCAAAATATGACCCCTGTCAGCAGCTTGGTTGGTGGACCGGTGCCTGTTGACTGGTCAATCTTTGTGTTTTTCAATCCCAGTCGGCAGTATGGTGGGTGGATCGGTGCCTGCCGACGGGTCACGGGACAGAATCTCAGAATCATTCCCAAAAGCCAGGAAATTGAACTCATTAAATCCGAAAGCATATATATCAAGTATAAACGTTTAAATCACGAACAAATCAATTGAAAACATCCGAATCATCGATTAATCACGAATCAAACAGATAATCATGCATCTTAACATACATAAACAAATCGGAAGAACAACCACGATATCAAACGAGAACCATACAGAAAGTGAGACTTACCTAGACTTGTTCTGATATCAGATCTAGTTCAGTTTATCTTTTTTTTCTCCTTCTCTTCTTCCTCTTATCCTCTTCTTCTTCTCCCTTGCACAATGATGGCTACGGTTTGGCTTCTCTAATCTTTTTCTCTTTCTTTTCTTCCCTCCAACCCAAAACCCTAATCTCCCCCTCTTGTTGTACACGCACCCTCCTTATATTAGATAAGGAAGTTCTCTTTAGAGTCCTTCCTATCTCGAACCCTCCTTAATTGGAAACTCTCCCTCTTTGATCGTAACTTTCTTATTCAACTAATTCAAATTGAATCTAATGTGAATTACTCTTTTAGCCTTGAACCTACGCCTTGATCCACACGACCAAGTCTAACCAAGCCCAATTTTCACTTCACTTAATTGGGCTTTATTAAAAATATGAATTACACATTGACCCCCAAAATAGTTATTTCATATAAAGATTAGCCCTTGTTCTTATTACCTTATAAATCAACACCATTAATTTCAAGAAAAATACCAGATAATTTTTATGAATCCTTTTGATTATTATTATTATTTAAAAATATGAATTATTGGGTTTAGGATCACTACAGTCTTTCCCCCTTTAGGAAATTTCGTCCCCGAAATTAATCACACTAGTTTGCTAGAATACTCATTCCTAGAGTCTATTATGCGTTAATTATGGAATTCTTAAGTTTAGCATGCATTCAAATGTACATCACACCCATACTAAGTTCACATAAGTTCATGCAATAGAAATATGTTCGGTTAAACAAACGTGTGTGATTTGTGTACCTTCAATGTCGGCATTATCTCTCTTGCTTCAATGGCTGTTGACAATACCTTTGGATATGTCCCAACCTCCCATAGTTAAAACACCAAGGCGGCAGACGTGGTTGTGGCTGAGGTGGTGCCACAATACGAGCCGTAGTGCCAACCGAAGCTGGTATTTCTACCACTTTCTATATCTTTTCAACACCTCGCTCTCTATCTTGATCTCTAGACCTAAGAGTCTTACCCTTGCCTCTATCACTCAACTTCCTATTCCTATCTCCTTTGTGTTCTGTCTCCTCTCTTGCACCCTTTGAATCAGTTCTTTCAAGTCTCCTAGGATCTTATATAAACCTGTCATTGAGGGATCCACCCCTTCCTCAATAAATGAGTTCTCACCAACTACTATTTTCTATCCCTCAGCCATTTACAGTTCAATTAAAATATCTAATTGTACATCCAAAAGTATGTACATCTATATTATCACAGCAATCAAAATAAGTCATCACAGTTATCATTCTTTCCCACAAAGAGCAAGAGATCTAGAAAGGTTTAATTGATGGTCTGGAGTATTCGAAGAAGAAAGCCGTGTTTGGTAAAAGTGCTGGTGAAGGCAGCAGGTCTAGACATACACTTACCGGTTAGATTTGATATTTCTGGAGGGATGAGCATTCGAAAAGTAAATCCAATATACTCACCACTATTCTTGGTGTAGGTAGGGGTAGTTCTTTCTATTTTGAAGCATTTCTTGCTGCTTGGTTGTCCCATTTTATTTTGGAGAGACATCCACGTGAAAAAGTTCGCAAGAAGGTTTTCCCTCTTGCTATCGAATTGGTTTTAGGAGTTGAAATTCCCTTAGCCCCTCTGTTTCTAGGAAATATATATGAAAGTCTTGATCTAATAGTAGAAGATCAAGCTAGATCGAGAGGATGTCGAGTAGTTGAGACGGTTGTTGAAACCGTTTTGTTTCAACTTTTCTTATGGGAACGTTATCCTAGTTATGCTCCTACTTTGATTACAAAGGATTCTATCATTCAAATCCTTCGAGGAACTCCTCCTCGAGTAATAAGATATTCTTTGATGAATTGAGCTACTACAACTACTGTTGCTCTTTTAAGGGCAATGGCTTCTACCCACTTAGTAAAATATTCAGTTGCCACTAAATTCAAGTGTGTCCCCTTCTACTGTAAGGATTAATTAGGCCAATCAAATGTAGCCCCCATGTATGGAATGGATACAGAGTGATAATAGATTGCATACTTCGAGGGTATTGCCTTGGAATATTTCCTTGTATCTTGCACCTCGAACACTTTTTAGCATACTCGAATACATCCTCTTTCATAGAAGGCAAATAATATCCCATATCACGAAGTTGCTCATACAATTTTCTCTTTCCTTGATGAGCTCCGCATGCTCCTGAGTGTACTTCTCGAAGCACAACGATAGCTTCTTGGGGATCCAGACACCTGAGTAAATTATCATCTGTACTTACTCAAAATAGGTGACCTTGAAAACGAAACCGAGTAGATCTTCTTCGAATTTGGTGAGCTTCATATGCATTGTTGGGTAGAAAACCATCTCTCAACAATTGAATAAATGGTTTTCTCCAATCTTCTTCTTCTGCAAAAGTAGGGCACACTTCCATAACATCAGGAATGCTTTGGCAAACAATACAACTTCTCTGTAACTTCGAAGAGTCCAAAGACATGGTTGGCCAATATACTCCAAATCTCTGCAACCTTCTATACAAGGGAATAGAATCTAAATTCTCACAAGTCTTATCATGTATATCATTTAGAATTTGTTGTGCTTCTTCATTCCCAATACATTGGAGTAATACTCCATTCGAAGACTTGAAATACAAAATATGACCAACTTCAACAAAGTTTGCCAACTTTTGAATAAGGATTTCGAAGTTTGAAGTTGATGTCATATGTCATGCCTCCAATCGGTTGAAGGGATATCTTCTTGCTCAATTTCGGGATCCATGGTTGATGGGAGGATTTTTTAATAACTTCAATTTGCTAAGAATCTTCATTCAAACTCAATTTTGCTTCCAAGATTTGTTAAGATATCTGCTTGGTGATTCTTAGCTCTTGGAATATATATCAGAATACACTCAAAAACATTACTCATTAATGCTCGAATTGTTGTTCTGTATGGAACCAATTATTGTTCCTTAACAATAAAGTCTTCATTAATTTGAGAGATAATGACTTTCGAATCCCCAAAGACTCTCAATCTTTGCATTCCCATCTGTTTGGCCAAAATTAATCTGATAAGCAAGGTATCATATTCTGCTTGTTATTAGAGCAGACGAAATCCAGCCTGAAGGAATAATACAAATGTTGTCCATTACTTAAGGTGAACTCAATTCCAGCTCCTCATTCAATTGAATTTGATGATCCATCAAATTTCATCTGCCACTCTTGATCTTCTACAGAATTGATTTTGAATTTGGGTAATTCTTCTTCTTGTTGTACTTACGAGAAAGAAGCAAGTAAATCGGCAACTGTCTGTCCTTGGATACTCTTAGGTGATTCTCAAGTAATTTCAAATTCTGATAGTTGTAGCAGCCACTTCATACATCTTCCAAGCAATACCCGTTGAGATAATAAATATATGATAGGGTTTGATCGAGTGACTAATACTGTTGGGCATGCTAGGAGGTAATATTTTAACTTTTGAGTAACATGATAGAGAGCAAGAAAAAAATTTGTCAACTTGAGAATAGTTCACTTCTGCTTCACGCAGAATTCTACTGATATAATATACCGGTTTCTCAATTCCTAGATCATCTTCATGAGCTAACAAACCTCCAATAGCATCATCTGAGGTAGCCAAACACATTCGAAATGGTTTGCTTGGAACTGGTGCAACCATAGTGTGAGGGTGCTTCAAAAGGTTCTTGATATTTTCGAAGGCTTGTTAACCTTCCAAAGTCCTTGTAAATTCTGCTCTCTTTCGAAGTAGCATTAAGAAGGGAGATATATATACTAAAAGACCTGGAATGAACCTTCGAATGTATGAGACTCTTCCAAGAAAAGACTTCAACAGCTTCTGATTTGTAGGAGGATTCATTTTGAGGATTGCTTTTGACTTCATAGGATCGAAGTCAATTCCTTGTCTGTGAACAACAAAACCAAGGAATTTGCCAGCTGTTATCCCAAAGGCACATTTGGCTCATTCGATACTTGAAACTTCTACAACGTCTGAACACTCTTTGCAGAACTTCAAGATGACAAGAACATTCCTTGGATTTTACTAAAACATCATCCATGTAATCTTCTACTTCTTTATGCATCATATAATGAAAGATAGTAGTCATTGCTCGCTGATAAGTTGCTCCAGCATTCTTCAATCCCAAGGGCATAACTGCATTATGACAATTGCCTAAGGGAGTTCGAAATGTAGTATGCTGAGCATACATATGGTGCATTTTAATCTGATTATAACCACTGTACCCATCCATGAAGGAAAACATCTCATGCCTTGTAGTGGCATCAATGAGAAGATCCATATTCGGCAGTGGAAATTTATCTTTAGGAATTGCTTTGTTGAGATCTTGAAAGTCAACACATCATGTGATTTTTCCATTCTTTTTCTTTAAAGGCACAACATTCGCAAGCTAAGTCAGATGTTGTATTGGCTTAATAAGACCAGCCTTCAAGAGTTTCTCAATTTCAGCCTTGATTTGCAATTTGATTTTAGACTTGATTGTTCGAAATGATTTCTTGACAGTTTTAATATTAGAAGATAAATGCAACGTATGTGTGACTAATTGATGATCCAATCCACACATGTCATCGTAGCACCAAGCAAACACATCTTTATTAGCTTTCAGAAGTTTTACAAGGTTTGTCTTCTCCTCAAGAGATAGGCTATCATTAATGAAAGTAGTCTTTTTTTCTTCTCCTGGCTCTGATAAGTTACCTTCCTCCATGGTTTCGAGAATAGACTTCTTCACACCATCTTCGAGTTGTTCTGGTGCCTCTCGAATCTCATGCTGTACTTTGAATATTTCTACCTCTGATGGGATGTCATCACTATCCTCATCACTGAAGTTTTCAATAACATAAGCTTAGGTTCAGGCTCCTTAATTATCATCCCCTTCGAGTCAACTTTCGAAAGAGAATCTTCTTGTCCCTGCTGATCTAATTTAGACCACAAAAGATATATAATACTTCCCTAGGGTGTGACAACTCGAGTGCAACGAGCTTTCAACGCAGGCTATTCAATAGTAATCTCAGACGCAACTGGCCTTTCTTTTCTTCTTTCTTTTCTTTCTTCTGTTCTTTCTTCTTTTCTTATTTTATTTTCCTCTTTGAGGGCCCAGGATCAGACAAAGGCATATCAGGATTAGCTTGAAAAGGTTGCCATGCTAGAAGAGGAGTCCCTCGAGGGAGTGAGACTTGGCATTTGCCAGTTGGTGCAAATTCGTTATAATTAGCAACATCTACCAAATGGACTTCGAGTTGATCGAAGGGACATGGATCAGCAACAAGTCGAATCATTTTTCCTTTTCGAATTCCCTTGCAACATTGATGGTAAGTAGAGGGAATAAGCCTGCATCTGTGAATCTGAGGCCGCCCTAACAAAATATGATATGTTGGTTCACTGTCCAATACAAGGAATAAAGTTGGATATTTATAAGGTCCAACTTGCAGTTCTAAGGTCACATGACCCAAAGCGTACTGACTTCGAGCGTCGAAGCCATTGATCTTCATTACCTGAGGAATCACCCTTTCGGATGAAACTCCAATAGCCTTCATACTACCTATTGGTATGATATTCAAAGAGGATCCCGCATCCACTAGGGATCTTCAAATGTCCACACCCTGTAAAACAGAGTTTTAAGTATAGATCCCTTCCATGATTTTCATACGAAACCATCATATCTTCTGGCCCGAAAGTTATTAGACTTTCTTCTGAGATAGCATTGGCACATTCCTCCTCTGCTTCTCACAATGATATCCTTTGAGCGTACGCTCGAATGGTTGTTTGTTCAGACTTCAAAAATCCTATCTCCTTCATGCTTTTCTCGAGCTTTTGATACTTCATCAAGTCTATCCTCGGAGGATAGACAATGTCTTTGGTTACTTCCAAGACAATAACATTTACAGCAGGCCCCTTACCTTTGTGATTTGGTAAAGGGTCAGTATGCACCTTCTCTGGTTGCAATTCAATTTCTCTGAGCTTGACTCGAAGGTAGTAAATCCTTCTCATAGAATAGCAATCGTAGGTGCTATGGCCTTGTAGAGACTCGGGTCTGGAAAATAAAATGTTATAAAAAAAATTGAGTAATTAGTAGGGATAAAGGATGTAAATGATTAAAAATAGGTTTATGGGAGTTAAATTGGTGATTTTCTGTTATTAATAATGTAATTTCCTAAGTTTAATAGAACATTAGGGTCAATTTGTAATTTATGGAGAGTTTGGGGAGTGTAGTGTAATTAAATAAAGTAAAAATGGGTTGGAATTAGTATTAGTCGTATAAATCAAAATTAGAAAGCCAAGGTTAGTTTAGTAAATACAATAGGATTTGAGTTGGATTAGTATGGGAGAGAAAGTTTCTATTTTAATTAGAAATTAGGTTCTAATAAGAAAGAGTTTTATTTTGGGAGGTTTCTTGGTGAGGAGGTTTACCTTATTAGTTTAGGCATGCTTATTGGAAGTTAATAGAGGGTTAGGAAGGGAATTAAGTGTAAAAGGGAAGTTATAAATATAATGTTTGAATAGTGACGTGAATAGTGTTTTTGGGAGAGGTGAATTAGGGTTTTAGTGTTTGAGAGAAAAGGAAGAAAGAGAGGCTACGGCTAGATCTAGAAGTGGAAAAGGAAGAAGAAGGTAGCACCATCGTGTTCCGAACTTGAATCAAGCGTAGGATGTAAGCTGCATTTTCTGTATAATCTTCTTGGGATTTCGGGGTCAAAATCATGTGCTTGTATGTTTTCTATGTTGCTCTGAGGTTTGATTATCATTGTAGGGTGATTTCCATGTTAATATACGTGTTCAATCATGTTGTATAGATCTATATGTTAATAGATTTGATTTCCAGATTTTATGAGCATATGTTAATTGATCCTTGTTAATCTTGTTTAGCACGTTAATGAATGTGTTGGACATGATTTATTTGGTGCATTATTGCTAATTGTAATGATTATTGACCTTTGGATATGATGGAATGGAATTGAATACAGAAAATTAGGATTTCACGAACCCAGAAAATACCCAGAATCGTAACACATCGGCACCCACCGGTACACCGGTGGAGCTGCCGACAGGGAGCATCAAAATCATAGAAGTCCCCATCGGTAGGCACCGGTACACTGGTGAGCCTACCGTCAGGGACCACTTTTCAGTTTTAATTTACCCACCGGTAGGCACCAGCACACCAGTGAACCTACTAATGGACACCCTAACCTGTTTTTCTATGGGCATTGGCTTAGGGGTTGAAATTTTTGACTTGGGATTGTGATCCCACACTTGATTGATGGATTGTGACATGAATGTGGATACTGAAGGACTTGATTTAACTTTCTATGTGGTGCACGGATGATATGATTGTGATTGGTTGTGCATGTATGCCATGTAAAAGTTTCCCGTGAAGGCGTCCTAAGGATTATTCGTGTGTATGGGTGGACAGATAGGTTCCGAAGGGTGTTATCACTGGAGATCCGACTGATTGTTGGAAAGGATACATGTGATGATGTTCCAAGGATTATTCGTGTGTATGGGCGCACGAGTAGCTTCCAAAGGATATTATCACCGGCAATTCTATTGGTTCATTTGATGCCTTTTCCGGTCAACCGGACAACGCCGAATTGAAATGTAGATTCTTTGTTGAGGGTAGCCTTCCTAGGGTGTTAATTCCCTAAAAGGTTGAGGGTGGCCGTCCTTGGGTGTAAATTCCCAAAAAAGTAAGAAATAGCTACTAGAATTGAGCCTGGGTATGTTGAAAGTCCTACAAAACCACATTGTACACGTGAGATATTGAAGTGACCGTAAGGTCGTGGAAACGGGGTGTTGGTGGAGTTTGATTGGTGGAACCGGATGATCACCAGGAAGTGCATGCATTTACTTGTTGACATTGTTGAGTGTGTGGTTATTGCTTGCCTACTGATATGTAAGTTGGTAATTGTGTTTATGATATGGACATGATGCTAGAACTTGGTATGATAATGTGTTGTATGATTGTTTTTACCCCATGATGATTACCCTGATATTATATATTTGTTTGGACTAACGTGATCCCTCGAGGACGGATGAAAGAATTGTTTCTTACTGAGCATTCCAAGCTCACACAACCTATTTATGTTGCAGGTTGAGGTGGATTGATGGTTGGCGTGAACTGATGTTGTGTTTTTAGTTGTTGCTGCCTTTGAGTCATAGTTAGAACTGATGTAATAGGGTAAGTTTGAAGTCAGTTTAGTTGTGGATTTGTAGGCTCTTCTGAAGCCGCATTTGGCTTTGTTTTAGTTTATTGCTTTCGCACTCTATTTGCATAATAAAGGTATTTAATATTACTTTTATTGCTGGTTTGATTGTTGCGTTCCGCGTTCCACAGTTGGGAATCTAAAGGTCACATCTCGTGATACGTAAAACCTGCATAGGGATTTGTGCCACAGGATCTGGGGCGTGACAGAATGGTATCAGAGCACTAGGTTAGATTACCTAGGGTGAAGAGAACATATAGGAGAACACTAGGATTCACATGGTTGCAATTGTATGTTGTATGCATGACATGATTGTTTGCTATACTTGTAATTTCATGTATGATTGTTTGTTTATGTGAACTGTAGGATGTGAGACAGTAGATTAGAAGACTTACGTTTGTTTTGGGTTTGTAGATGGATGGAAAGAGGAGTGCAACTGCGAGAGAGAGGGGTCATCTTCCGAGGTGAGGACTGATGCCGACCCTCATTTGGCTGGCGTGTACTAGATTTTGGGAGATATGGCAGCTCTCCAAAGGGACCATATGGATAGGTAGGCCAGGGCCGAGCAGAATGGAGTAGTAAGGACATCTATAATGTGGTTGGAGAAGTTCAAGAAACTTACTCCACCAGTGTTTAAGGGTTTAGGTGAACCACTCCAGGCTCAAGACTGGCTGTTAGATATAGAGAGAGTGTTTAGGACCATGGGGTGTTATGCTGAAGGGTGAGGCACTCCACTGGTGGGACATGGTGCGGAACCTAGAGGCTATGATGACGTGGGAGATGTTTAGGAGTCAGTTCCAAGATACCTACCTTCCTAGTAGTTATAAGAGGCAGATGGTCGCGGAGTTTATGAGACTAGATCAAGGTCGACTCACTATTGCGCAATATGAGACACAGTTTGCAATGATGTCGAGGTTTGCACCTCACATGATTGCGGATGAGGCTGATAAGGCTGCAAAGTTTGAGGAAGGCCTGAGACCGTCGATTAGGAAGATTGTAGTGCCCCAAAGATTTAAGGTATACTCGGAGGTTTTGGAATGTGCAAGGATGGTAGAAAGAGATAATGACAGATATCAAAGAGAGGAGGACGAGAAGAGGAGAAACCGAGATAGGGAGAAGACTCATAGGTCGAGGGAGTGAGACGAGGAGTGCAATACTGAGAAGAGGAAAATGATAGTGGAGAGGTCTGTTCTAGTTGACAGTACAGTTCAGGCAGTGGCACCACCTCACCCGTACCTGCTACTCAAGTGTTACAACTGTGGGAGAATGGGACACGCCCAGAGGTATTGCAGACAACCTAGGAGGCGAGAGGAGAAGTAGACCATAGCAGCGACATGACCACCCCAACAGGAAAGAGTCAATGTCTTGATTGGGGAGCAAGAGGAGTACGATGGTGGGGTAGCTAATAAGGTGATAGAAGGTACTTGATGCACACACATGTTTGATTTCTAATTTACACTTTATTGCATGAATTAATATGACATGAATTGTTTGACATGAACTATTTTGTATTGCATGTTTTTGAGTTTGTATTAGTATATTAAGAATGGCATGATTGAAGCATAATAGACTGTAGGATTGAGTACTTTAGAAATTTAACGTGTATAATTTCGGGGACGAAATTTTCTAAAGGGGTGAAGGCTGTAGAGACCTGGATCTGGAAAATAAAATATTATAATTAATATTTGAGTAATTAGTAGGGTTAAAGGATGTAAAATTTTAAAAATAGGTTTATGGGAATTAAATTGGTGATTTTCTGTTATTAATAATGTAATTTCCTAAGTTTAATAGAACATTAGGGATTTGTAATTTGTGGATAGTTTGGAGAGTGTAGTGTAATTAACTAAAGTTAGAACGGGTTGGAATTAGTATTAGTCGTATAAATCAAAATTAGAAAGCAAAGGTTAGTTTAGTAAATACAATAGGATTTGAATTGGATTAGTATGTGAGAAAGAGTTTCTATTTTAATTAGAAATCAATTTCTAATAAGTAAGAGTTTGATTTTGGGAGGTTTCTTGGTGATGAAGTTTACCTTATCAGTTTAGGTATGCTTGTAAGAAGTTAATAGAGGGTTAGGAAGGGAATTAAGTGTAAAAGGGAAGTTATAAATATAAGGTTTGAATAGTGATGTTAATAGGTTTTTTGGGAGAGGTGAATTAGGGTTCTAGTGTTTGAGAGAAAAGGAAGAAAGAGTGGTTGCGGCTGGATCTAGAAGTGGAAGAAGAAGAAGAAGAAGGTTGTACTATTGTTTATCGAACTCGGATCAAGTATAGGATGTAAGTTGCATTTTTTGTCTAATCTTCTTGGGATTTCGGGGTCAAAATGTGCTTGTATTTTTTCTATGATGTCTTGAGGTTTGATTATCATTGTAGGGTGATTTCCATGTTAATATACGGGTTCAATCATGTTGTATAGATCTATATGTTAATAGGTTTGATTTCCAGATTTTATGAGCATATGTTAATTGATCCTTGTTAATCTTGTTTAGCATGTTAGTACATGTGTTGGACATGATTTGTTTGGTGCATTATTGCTAATTGTAATGATAATTGACCTTTGGATATGATGGGATGAAATTGGATACCAAACATTAGGGTTTCACGAACCTAGAAAATACTCAGAATCGCAACCCACTGGCACCCACTAGTACATCGGTGGAGCTGCCGACAGGGAGCATCAAAATCACAGAAGTCCCCATCGATAGGCACCAGTACACCGGTGAACCTACCGACAAGGACCACTTTTCAGTTATAATTTGCCCACCGGTAAGCACCGGTACACCGGTGAACTTACCAATGGACACCCTAACCTGTTTTTCTATGGCATTGGCTTAGGGGTTGAACCTTTTGACTTGGGATTGTGATCCCACACTTGATTGACGGATTGTGACATGAATGTGGACACTGAAAGACTTGATTTAACTTGCTATGTGGTGCATGGATGATATGATTGTGATTGGTTGTGCATGTAAGCCATGGAAAGGGTTTCCGTCATTGCTTACTAAGGATTATTCGTGTGTATGGGCGCACGGATAGCTTCCGAAGGGTGTTATCACCAGAGATCTGACTGATTGTTGGAAAGGATACTACTGATGATGTTCCAAGGATTATTCATGTGTATGGGCGCACAGGTAGCTTCCAAAGGATATTATCGCCGACAGTCCTACTGGTTCGTTTGATGACTCGTCCGGTCTACTGGGCAGCGACGGATGAAAGAATTGTTTATATATTTGTTTGGACTAACATGATCCCTCGAGGACGGATGAAAGAATTGTTTCTTACTGAGCATTCCAAGCTCATGCAACCTATTTATGTTGCAGGTTGAGGTGGATTGATTGTTGGCGTGGACTAATGCTATGTTTTTAGTTATTGATGCCTTTGATTCATAGTTAGAACTGATGTAATAGGGTTAGTTTGACATTAGTTTAGTTGTGGATTTGTAGGCTCTTCTGAAGCCGTATTTGACTTTGTTTTATTTTATTGCTTCTGATAAGTCATGAAATACCACATATTATACCCTTAATTGCATGACTTATCTGGTATTTTCTCATATTAAAC
>JAUPMG010251966.1:0-21181 GCA_031762675.1 Pachysandra terminalis | reverse complement strand
AAATTGGTGCCCCCCCCCCCCCCCCTCACAAAGGGAGTATTTCCTATCTGGGGTAGACCCAACCTCCTCTCTTTTTACAGAACCTCGATTGCAAACCCCGAAGGGGGCTTGAGGGAGGGGCATAAATACGCATATATTACTCTCATGATGCCAGATTGCCTTTTATCATTTGATAAATTTGAATTTTCAAATTAACTCATCATCAATACTTTTGGGTTGGGCACCCACCCTTGCCAAGGTGGCTCGGGCACCTAAGAGCCTAGCCATGCTGAACTAATTGGGCACCTCGGCAACCCCGGACACCTAGGCCAAAGGACCTAGGCGCCAACCCCTACTGGGGTGGTACCGAGCACCCGGCAACCGGGGTGATGCTAAGGTGTCTGTTGAGTCGTATTTCAACTAGGCGAAGCACTTTGTCGATTTTTGCTCTTTCTTCTCGTTTTCAAGTAACTTGTCAAAATACCCATCACGGTTCCTCTCATGGCGTTTGTTGATGAGTTTGGGGCATCAAATGGGCTCTTCAAAGTCTCAATTTGTTTACCGGGAAGCCTGACCAATCAGATTCAACCAAATTAACTAAAGTTAATGTATTAAATCTCAATTTTTTGACAACTTGACAGTCTAATAGGTAATGACATGACTCAGAGCTCGCCACATCACCTAATTATGCTGACATGGCTTTCTTTCCAAAAATGACCACCAACAAATAGTCATTATAGAAGTTATACTAATGGTTAGAGAATAACTTTCCACATAAATAATAAGGAGAACCTTCTTAGCAAAATAACTCACCGAACACTTGAAAGGCACTGTAAAAAATAAATAAATAAAATAAAAATAAACCAACAACATCAACCACTTTTCCACAAGACATTGAACTAAATACTAAGAGATTGTTATAGACACAAAAAAAAAAAATTACACGTATTACTGTAAAAGATTTTCTTCATCAAGAATATGTAATTAGATTTACATGTACAAAAATGGTCTTCACAACCAGCCCAATGACTAACATACAAGCAAACCCCCCCCCCCCCCTCGTTTATTTGATAGAGAAGCCACACAGCCAAACTCAAAGATTACCTTCACAAGAAGCAACATTTCCAAAATGCCCTCCCCAAAAACCTTAATCCTTAAATAACCTTATTGGAATTAGATTTGCTTGATTAGCATCTATAGACATTTCACTCCTTATCAATAACTAAAATTGCCTATAATAACATAAAATAATAATAATTCAAATACCCACCATATATATATATACATTTTAATTGTTTAAGAATGGGATTTATGGCCTTGTTGCAAATCCATGATGAAGGCGGCCGAAAAAGGAAAAATTGGAGTCTAAAGAATGGGGGGACCTAGATGAATTTTTTGGGAAGCAACAAGTATCTAATGAGATAGGTTAGCCCATGGCTTGTTGTGTGGCACTAAACCACTACATATATTTCGCATTTTTTTTTTTTTGACTACTTGGTTGACTTTTTTCTTACCATCAATAGTAAAATCTCATATCATGAATACGTTGCTATTTTTCAAATTCAATTCAATAATACGATGTTGCATGGAGTCAAATCCATACCAAATTGCTACAGATGGTTTGGAATACAAAAGAGTATTGAAGAGAGTTATTATGGCAGTTACATAGAAACTCATCTAAATCAAGGTCCCAACAATAAGTGTAATTTACTGAGACAAAGCACTAGTGTTGTACACAAGGAGGGCACCCCCAAGAAGAAGGGCAGCAAGTGTGATTGCCCACACCAGGAGACCAGTGGTACCTGCATTGTGACATTTGTTTTTGGGTAAATGATGAACATTAGATGATAATAGAAGTTAAAATATATATATATATATATATATTTTGGATTAGAAACCAAATCATAAAAGTTTTAGCTAAATTACTTACCCCCAACATAGACATCACCACTTGGAGACCAATCATCTTGGTCATAGATGGGACTGCATATATGTCATTATAAAACATGTTAGTAGAAAATTCCCTGATATAATGGCAAATTTATTGCATTTCTTGCAAGTGTTTCTGCTACTTAAAGACTCAGTGAATGTTGAACCATTTGATATACATTGTTGTGCATTTCTCTAAAAACTTGAGCTTTTAGAGTAATCGGTGTTTAACATGATATCCCAGTGGGAGGTTAAGTGTTCGAATCCCGGGGTATCCTCCCACGGATATATTGTTCCCGTGCAAGTGTGGTTGCCTTGATACCTTGTGTTATCCCACAAATGTCTTGTTCCCGTGCAGAATCCACATGTATGGGGGGTGTTGAACCATTTAGTATACATTGTTGTATCTTTCTCTAAGAGTTTGAACTTTTAGAGCAAACGGTGTTTAACAGTGAACAAAAGCCCTATTATTATTTAGCGTCAATTTCACTTATATCCTATCACACATCTAACAAATTTCACTTATATCATAACCCGAATCCGATTCGATTATAGCGGATTCGGTAAGATATTTTTGATCCGAAATTCGATTAAGATTCGAATCTGAAAAATTCGATTATAATTGAATTGAATATGGATTTATATAAATCCGATTCGATTATATAATTAAAACTGACGTATTCTTTTTTGTCTAGTGTGTCACATACTATTATTATCTATGAATAGTGTCTCACATAACAACATATACATTCAATCGCATACATTACTTTTATATATTATAGTTACATGGTATCATTACTCGTGCTACATACTAACAACATACTAACAGTACCTTGTAAAAAAAACAAAAACAAAAAAACAAAACCTAGTTTCCAAAATTCTTCTCTTCTAGACTTGGATTTTGGGATATTCGGATCGAATCGGATTTCGGATTCAGATTTCGGATCATAATCGAATTCAAATTCGAATAGAGTATATAAAGATTCGTCGGATTCGGATTCGGATTCGAATTCGGATCTAGTAGATTTCTTAACGGATCGGATTCGAATTCTGTAGAATCCGCTTCGAATCCGATCCGTTTACAGGCCTAATCCCCTGTCATTAATTTCGTGTGACAGAGTGTGTATAAATTAGAGGATCTTTCTATAATTATCATATATATGAAATTTATCAAGGGCGTTGTCTGCAAACCAAGTACAAAACCCCAAGGGATGTAAGTAGAATATTAAAAACATAGAGGGTCTGCTTATAATTATCAGATATATGACGGTGTAAATGAAATTTATCCTATTATTTGGATTTTTTTTTACTAACTTTTCTTTCCTAGTTTTCTTTTCTTGATAATTCATGCAAAATCTTCCTACGATTATAAAGGTAATTAAGTTA
The DNA here is from genome assembly GCA_031762675.1 of Pachysandra terminalis. Classification (NCBI taxonomy): domain Eukaryota; kingdom Viridiplantae; phylum Streptophyta; class Magnoliopsida; order Buxales; family Buxaceae; genus Pachysandra; species Pachysandra terminalis. The sequence continues at coordinate 17,887 of JAUPMG010251966.1, read as the reverse complement.
ACCATGTAAAGAAAATAGAAGACACGCAATAATTCATTTGATCATTTTATATAATATTACCTGTATCCGTCAACGTTGGCTCCATATTTGTCGACAAATTGGTAAACACCCTTACCCTACATTCAATTCAAGCCCAAATATAACAGGGGGATTAAACATATATCAGCAGAAGACTTAGGAAAATCTGAAGAATCCCTCAAAATAAGTATGTAGAAATAAGTATGTAAATAGTGTCATAATTAATTGTTTATTTGACCTTATAACTTGATAATGATGAACGGGTAAATTCCTATATATAAGTGGAATAGGAAGATAGCCTATAAGGAGAAGTTGCTAATCACTTATGAGAGAAGTGGTTTCTAAACACTATTGATACTTTGAAAATGACACTTCTAACCTTGAACACAATACTAAGCCTTCTGAAAATGAAATTTACATCCTTAAATTTTAAGATAATGTTTATAAGTTTGTCTTGTTAAGGTATTCAAGTTACTCGTATTGTTAATAAATACATTTTTTTTTTTTCAAATCAAGCAACCGATTGATACTGTGGATGTGTGCTCCCCTTGAGATAAAGTGCTTATCCAAAAGCACAAGCCAGACGAATCGCAGCCTAAAAACCCCAAGAATGAATTTTTATATTGCTGAACTCCCTCATATATATAACCTAAAAATTCAAATACCAACCTTCAGTTGTAAACCGTTTAACTCTAGATCCTAAAATACCTATGGAAAATGAATATAAGTGCTCCTTGAAGCGAATAACCTTTGCAATCCTGTCAATTTTTATTTATTTTTATTTTTTTAGATAAGACCCTCTAGGCATGAATAGCCATAAAGGCAGTCCAATGGTAGGAGGGGGTTGGGCATAGACCCCGACCTGTACAAATAAATCACACCTAATACAGAGATACTAATGTAGAATGAATTTCAACACAAATTAGGAAAATTAATATCTTTATAAATCTCATATGCTGATGATGTGTTTGTAGCTAGCCTAATTGCAATTGATAATTGCGCTGATATTGGATTACGTCCTTCTCTTACTAGGCTTAAGGGTGCACTTGTTACTTCAGGGTTTTCTTTAGGCCCTTCGCTAAAATTTGTAATGGGGGAATTTTAGCCACTTTAGCATTCAAAGCAATTTTTGGGTTAAATTTTTATGTTTAATGGGTTTAATCAATAAATAAATTGGTTCTATAGGTTTTTTAAGATAGTTTTATGGGGCATTTTAGATATTTTCCCTGAAAGGGACACTAGTCATTACATACATGAGAAACAGAAGTGAAGTTTTACCTTTGGTTTCCTTCCTGATGCATCAAGACCATCCCTCAAGCTCATGCCGCCACCGGTTCCTACAAATATTTTAGTTGTCAAGAGTCGGGATCAATTAAACTCTACATGCTATCCCTCAGGATAGTCATGAAGATATCAAATAGGTGATCTGATACTTTAAATTACCAAAAGTTGATCTGTAACCACTAACCATAAAGCTTGTCAGTCTAATAGAAATTTGAATGGAATACAGCCTAAAAGGGTTAAAAACATGTAATCTAACCATAAGGCCTGTCGGTCTTGATCTTCTTGCCACCACTGGCCTCAACTCTGAAGGAAGAAGAAGACCTTGCGAGGGAGGGGAGACCTCTAGGTGCTGATTTCTCTAGGAAAGGAGAATGTTTCAGACTCAGAGAAGACATAACTGAGGTTGCCATTACTGCTCTCTCTCTCTCTCTCTCTCTCTCTCTCTCTCTCTCAGTTCCTCCGGTTTCTCCTCTTCTTTATCTTTAATTGTTTCCTCTCTTATCTCACTTTCTCAACCGAGTATTGCCTGGAGTAAACAATAAAGAAAGAGTGATGGACAAGATGACACGTGGCATTACTTATGTGGCTGAATCTGGATATGGTATTACAGCATATCCTTCACTCTCTTATCTTTTTTTCTTTTGGTAACACCTTATCATAACTCTCAGAGGAACACACAAATAACAAAAAGAAAAAATTTATCTTTTTAATTGTGATGGTTCTGTGTGACTTCTTCTTATTTATTTATTTATTTACTTTATTTTTTTTCTGATTTTTTTAATCTATTGTTAAGGTTGTCAACGCTGAGCTAGCTCGGTTTGGGCTCGGATTTGGCTTGTTTAAGCCGAACATGAACTCTAGGATTTGGCTCGTGAGCCGAGTTAGAGTCCCAAAAAAAGCTCATTATCTTAATGAACTTGAACCTAGCTTGGTTCGGTTAAAGCTCAACTCAATTTGTATATTCTTATATATTATTTTATATAATATTATTAAACATCAATGTCAATATAATAATAATAATAATAATCAAGTTTTTTTGTGAGCCAAACTTGAGCACAAATTGTTTTAGTAAACTTGAGCCTTGCTCAACACTAACGAGCCTAAGTCGAGCTGGGAAAAACTCGGCTCGTTTATAGCCCTAGTTAATGTTGCGTTACTTCAAGAAAAAAAAAAACCGATTTAACTTGAACCAAAACGATTCTGGCCATTTATGTCCAATATCTCATTGTAAATCAGGAGTATTTAATGGTTTTGAAGGTATATTGACAAGCAATTCAAAGGAGAGTAGCTGAACTGTTTGATGTAGGACCCTCAGGATCTCTTTGGATAGGCTTCACTACAAGTGTACAGGTATTTAGTGACGGTTATTAGATGCGGTTATAATAAAATTGTCGTTAATAAATAATTATAGAGCGGTTAAAATAAACGCCCTTAAAAACTTTATGTAGTAGCATTGTTTTACTAACCTGCTCCTAAATTATAGTTAGTAGTTCCTAATTAAATCTCAAGAGTGGCGTTTTTTCTAGAACTGCTGGTGAAGAAATATAATTCAATTTTATTTTCACCGCCTTTGAAAATCAAGTACTTCGATCTCCTGCACTTCAATCTTTTCCTTCCTGCAAAATCCCAAATTAGACTAACACTATCTTCTTCCTTTGCCTTCCCTGCGAAATCCCTAATCTCTCTCTCCATGAGCAACTGGTCAAGTTGTGTGATTTCGGATTTCCATTCGATGGTCAAGGTGTCTGAGCAATTGAGAACTTTGGAAGTTTTAATGAATGAACAAGCTGTAAGCAATTTCGGTTTCCATTCAATCTGAAGCAATAACAGTAATTTTGCTTGTTTCATTTGGTTCATCAAATGAAAATGATGAGATACAAGTGATTAAATCGATGCTTATGCTTTAAAAAGTCTGTTAATGGAGATTGAATAAATGATTTCTTTTGTAGATCAATAAGAGACTAATTGAAAGTAATGCATGGAGGTATGAATTGATATTTGGAACTAAAGCTAGGGTTTCTGGGTACAATAGTGTTTTGTACTGATCTAAGGTTGAGGTTGATCGAGAAAAATCTTTTTTCGGTTCTCGTTTATGAGCTTTATGAAGAGAATAGACTTCTAGTATGTATCATGATTTTTTTAGAATCTCGAATTTCAGAGGGCTTTTTTGTTTTTTTTTCATATTCAGTAAAATGATTACAATGTATTTTGTTCTCTTCTGATCTTCGATATTGCTTTTTCAATTCGACGTGTCATGCTTAGACCGATTGGAAGCTTTGATTTCACGTAATACATTTTTTTTTTCTTTCATTAAGTTTATTTGTTGATATAAAACTAGGTGCTAAAGTGGAAATCTGCTTCTAGAGTGCCCTACATAATTAATGGCTGGCAGTGAAGACCAATCACTAGAAGTAGCTTTGATTGGTCATAAAGTATAAGAGAGTTGGCCAAAATGGTCTTAGTCGTATGCAACAAAGGTCAATTGAAGAGGAAAGTTAAATTGTAGATTTAAGGCTCGTGATGGGCGAGATTAAGGGACAACTGAGATCGGATGAATCCATCTTTATTTGGGTGACGAGACCTGCTTAGACTTGAATGGATGAACAAGAATCATGTAGCAACTCTAAATAGCTTAGTTAAGGCATGAATAATGATGAGTATCTTAACAAAATGAAATTGAGAAGTTAAAATGTAAGCATAGAACAAGTGGGGAATTTAATTCATTCTAATGGCCTCATCTCAAGGACTTGAACTTCATAGCACTTCATGAGTTTCAGCATTCAGAGTGGATTCCATGTTTGTGTGCTTCTACCATGAAGTGTAGGATCAATTGATAAAATGACTTTCGTGGGCACAATTACCAATATTGATCTATTGTTTGGCAATTTACATGTCTTTGTGATGTATGGTGAAGAAAAAGAGAGTTGATGAATCCGGCTACAGAACAGATAATTTTCTAAAGTTCTTAGTTTTAGGTAGAACCTTAAAACAATAGGAGTGATGTATGGTGAAGAAAAAGAGAGTTGATGAATCCGGCTACAGGACAGATAATCTTCTAAAGTTCTTAAAGTTTTAGGTAGAACCTTAAAACAATAGGAATAAGAGAAAAAACTTCTCAATTCAATTTCATAAAAATTTTAATCTCCTTATAACTTTCTCGTAACATCTATTTATAAGAAAAGAAAAGTAATTCTAATAGAAACAGGAAGCTATACTAAAAAGCAATCCTAAAAGAAATAGGTAATTGCTAAAAGATAATCTTAAAAAAATAAGAAATTACTAAAAAGCAACCATAGAAAATTACTAAAAAACAATCCTAAAAGAAACGGGAAGCTACTAAAAAACAATTCTAAAAGAAATAGAAAATTGTTAAAAAAGAAATCCTCATTCAAAAAATTAACCTTAAATTCGTCATTTTTCAATAGCGAAACTTTAAACATTTTGAAGACCAAAACATTAAAATTTCAATAAACTATTAAAAACAATGAACGTAAGAATCAAAAAAATCTTTCTAACAAACCAAATCGCCCAAAACGAAAATACAGGACATAAAGTCATGACCCTTAATATCATTCTGCATCACTTCGTCTAATGGTTATAGATTTGAATGTTTACTTTCTTTTCTTTTCCTCCTAGTATATTATGTTTGTGTATTTTGCCGTTTTTTAGGCAGATTAGTTTCTGCCTTTTATTACTTTATTAGTCATATGTACATTATTAAAGTGAGCTATGATAACAGTTGACTCGGTTGGGTAAATTTACCGTATGGCTAGAAGTTACAGAAATTTAGACCAAGGTAATGCTTGAACCCTACCCATTGAACATAGCTCATGTGTTATTTGATTTGTTTGACCTCAAAATACTTTCTAAGCTTCATGTTCACAAGCTGAGACCAGACTTTCTCTTCCATTAGTAGGCCAAATCATTTACTTCTTTTTTGCCCCTATACGGGAAAAGAAATTCAGTCAAGCCTGAGCTCCGGCTGCACTCATAGGCTTGAGAGAGGTCATTGGTTTTGAGGTGAAGGGTGATTCAAACACTTGTTTTTTTGGCTTAATAACCACTCCCCAAGGGTCCTGGAGCCTGATTCACCTTATTTGTTTGGCTAGATCTTTATGCCATGGCCTGGGCATCATTTCCTTTTTCATGCTTAGATCTATCAACGATGGCTGATAGTTTGGTGAGAGGAGTTCACATATAAGAGGTGTTTATACGTGAAGTAGATGAGTAGCTTGGTTATATTTATATTTATTTCATTGTTCTTTTCTTTTCCTTCTTTTCAGTTCCTTCTTGGTACACCTTTGTAAAAATTAGGAAAATATATATCAAGTTTTGGTAAAGCGATCCGATTCCAAAGCAAAAATTAGAAAAATAACCTTTTCATTGTCATTAGGGTAGGGACCTAAATGTGGAGAGAAATATAGCAGTCACCATAAGATAATTGGGGTCTGAAGTGCAAGGAAAGGTTCCTTAACAATTTACATTATTTGCCAGACCATCATATTATATAGGAAAAAATGAGTATTAAATCAAAACAATTGTAAAAATAGCCTATAATCATCATGGTTTATGTTGGGTATTGTGGAGACTGTCCGGAGGGTCTAGTCAACCGGCCAACTCTCTGATCGACCAGGGCAACTACAAGGTCTCAAAAGCAGCGAGGGGTGCTAGAGCAATCAGAGGACTGATCGATCGGTCGGTGTCCTCTCCAGTCAACCGGCCAAAATGGGCGGTCGACCGGCCATCGCGGGTCAAGTTAAATGTGATCTGTCAATTCTCATTATATGAGGCGTTTTCACTTTTGTTAAGTGTGAGAGAAACAGAGCGAAAAAAAAGACGAGAGTTTTCACAAGAGAGTTTTAGGGCTTAGAGAAAATCTCTCTCAGATTGTAAACCTTCAAGAAACTGATAGTTAATTATTGGTGTGCTTCGTGGACGTAGACAAGATCGCCGAACCACATTAAATCTACGTTCTTCTTCTTCTCTTTAATTTCTATCTTTCATTTATTTGCTTTACCTATTCTCTTGATTCATCGAATCTCAAGATCAAGGAATTGTTGATGAGTTGATTAGATTGATCTACGTGTGTTGGATTGATCTAATCCCAACAAGTGGTATCAGAGTAGTGGTTTGTGTGACCATTGGCACATAAGGTGTTTGACGAAATTCCGGTGAAAGCCTTTTGCCTGTAGGATCCCTTGCACAGAAGGTGTTTGAAGAAATTCCTGTGAAAGTCTTTCGTCTGTTGGATCTGTTGCACAAAAGGTGTTTGATGAATTTCTTGTGAAAGCTTTTGTCGATTTTGGTTTGAGTGAGAGCGATGACTTCAGAGAAGGAATCAAGTAAAGGAATAGAGAAGTTTGATGGCACAAACTTCGGGTACTGGAAGTTGCAAATAGAGGATTACCTCTACCAGAAGGATTTGTACCTTCCATTGGGTATGATGGCTTTAAATATGAAAAAGGAAGAATGGGAGGTGCATGACAGAAAAGCACTCGGCACCATAAGACATACACAATCAAAGTCTATTGCATTTACTATTAAGGGTGAGAAGACTATAGCCTCCCTTATGGCATTTCTCTCTGAAATGTATGAGCAACTATCAGCAACAAACAAGGAGCACTTGATAAAGAAATTGTTTGATCTGAAGATGTCTAAAGGTGCGTATTTCAGAGAACATCTAAATATATTCAATGAAATTGTCGACCAGTTAACAACAGTTGAAATCAAATTCAATGATGAGATTCGAGCATTGTTGATTCTTAGTCAATTGCTTGAGATCTGGAATCGCATGGTTACTGGGATCAGTAGCTCCGCTAGGAAGACAACATTGAAATTTGACGATGTGGTCAGTATGATCATGACTGAAGATATGTGAAGTCAATCAGATGATACTTCTACTTCACGGTTTGTATTGAATATGGAGAGCAGAGGTAGAAACTCCTAGAAGGGTTCAGATCGTGGAAGGTCCAAGTCCAACAATCATAGATTGAAATATCGATCCAAGAACATTGAATGTTGGAACTGTGGAAAGAAATGCCACTTTAAAAATCAGTGCAAAGCTCCAAAAAAGAGAAGGAAACAGAGAAGAAGCCTGAGGCAAATGTTGTTTCCGAAGACTCAGTTGATGCTTTGATTTGCTCCTTGGAGAGCAAGGCGGACTCTTGGGTGCTAGATTCCGGAGCATCTTTTCATGCTATCTTAAGTAGAGAATTTTTTGTGAGTTATGCACCGGGTACCCTAGGGAAGGTTTATCTTGGTGATGATCAACCGTGCAATGTGGTTGGCAAGGGCAATGTGCATATCAAGCTGAATAGTTATGTATGAAAATTCAAGGATGTGAGACACATCCTTGACTTGAGGAAGAAGCTGATCTCAGTGCAGCAGTTGGAAAATGAAGGTTATTTCAAAACCTTTAATGGAAATAGCTGGAAGGTTTCCAAAGGCATAATGATCGTTGCTTATGAAAAGATGAGTGACACTCTCTACACGGCGATTAATGCACATGGGTCAATTGAAGTTGCAGATTGCAAGGAGGATCCAAACTTATGGTACCAGAGGCTTGGACATATCAGTGAGAAAGGACTTAAGGTTATGCACTCCAAAGGAAAACTAGCAGGGCTTCAGTCAGTTGATGTGTAATAACCCAAACTAAAATAATAAGGTTAATATGTAGTTAATAAAAATATAGGGGTTAATTCAAAATTGTAGTAGGTTAGCTACAGGTTTGACTTTGATTGATTGATTGTGATTTGTGGGTTGCATGGTAGGAAACTAAGTGCTTCACACACAATCGTAACTCTTTAAGTTATAATGCGTGGCTGGGATTTCGTACGAACCTTTAATCTAATTTTAATGGCTAAGATTTAATTTAGATTAATAATAGTTAAAACTTAATTTGAATTCCATTTTAATAGATAATTAAAACTAGTTTAACTACAACTAGGAATCTAGATCGAAAGGTTAGAATTAAATTAATATAATTTAATGGTTAGGATTAAAAGAAAGGAGTTTAAATCTAAATAGGATTAAGTTAGGATAAAGTCAATGATTAATTCATTGAGAACTAGGACACTTTAATCTAAGGGATAGAATTAGTCTAATCTAAATCTAAGGGATGAAAATTAAAACACAGTCCTAGACTAAGAACAACTCCTAGACTAAGCGGGAAACTGTAGAAAATCTATATATACCTTAGAGTTGGACGTATGAATAAAATATTGAAAAAGGAGAGAGAAGGAGAATTGCTGGAGCTTTAGAAGTTTTGATAATTGAAGGAACTTCAAAAGATCAAGGAAGAAAAAGAAGAAGAAGAAGAAGAACAAGGTGTTCTCTTCTCGACACTAACTCAAAGTTTGAGGTAAATATTCGGATTAAGCTTTATTTTTTATATGTACTAGGTGGCTATGTCATTTTCATTGAGTATGACATAACACGATCTTAAGATCTATATCTTTAATTCATTCTCCATGTAAATATGATAAAAAATAGTACATTTATGGGTTTAATAGCATGCATATACCAATGTGAATTAAGAAGGTAAATCATGATTTAAATATTGCGTTTTATTCGTGTTACAGCCCGGATCCAGTGGCACAAATCCCTATACGGCCTGGCACGGATCACGAGATGGAACCTTCGGGTTCCCAACCATGGAACGCGGAACACAACAATCAATCAACATTACACAAGTATTTAAGTCTCATGTAACCAAATATCAGAATGCAGAAGCAATATATATATATATATATATGTATCATATTCAAAATCAAACTATGGCTTCAGAAGAGCCTACAAATCCACAAATTAAGTAATATCAAAACTAATCCTATTACATCAATTCTAGACTAGGAATTAAAAGCAGCAATAAACTAAAACAGAATCAGTCCACGCAATTCATTAATCCACCTCAACCTGCAACATAAAAAGTTGTGTGAGCTTGAAATGCCCAGTAAGAAACAATCTTATCATCCATCCTCGTGAGATAGCGTTAGTCAAATCAAACATATAATATCATATATACAACATGGAGAATACAATCACATGCTATCATATCAGAACATAATATTATCATGGAAATAACATGGAAAGAAGACAATTCATACAACACTATATCATACCAACTCCTAGAATTATAACCATAGCATTATCATAACCATAGACTTGAAAATCAGCAAGCAACAACAAAAAACTCCACAATGTCAACAAGTCAATAACCATAAGCTCCACAATGCCAATAAATCAATAACCATAAACTCCATGATGCCAATAAGTCAATAACTATCAACTCCACGATGCCAACAATTCAATTACCAGCATGAAAGAATCCTAACCATGTCACATAAATGCATACACACAATGAAAAACAGCAAGGGTATAACAAGGTAACAATCACAGTAAAAGATGAGATGAATGAATGCAAACACAAAATAATGCTCAATACAAATGATGCAATGCACATGATCTGAATACAACTAATGCACTTCCCGGTGATTATCGTCAATATGTCTCCACATTTCAAATATCCCACATGCAAATCGTGGTTTCGTATGACTTTTAACCTACCCAGGCTCAATTCCCATAGTTGTTTCTAGCATTTAGGGATTAACATCCAGGGAGTCCTTCAAAGACGATGGTTACCCACTAGCATTTAGGGATTTTAACCCAAGGAGTCCTTCAAGAAGAATGGTTACCCACAACAAAGAATTATCTTTTAGGGAATATACACCCAGGGATGGTTACCCCCAACAAAGAGTTACCTTTTAGGGAATATACACCTAGGGATGGTTACCTCCAACCAAGAATCCACGTCTCAATCCGTCGATGCCCGTTTGACCGGATGAGCTATCATACGAACCAGTAGGATTGCCGGTGATAATATCCTTCGGAAGATACCCGTGCACCCATACACACGAATAATCCTTGGAACACCATCACAAGTATCCTTTCTAACAAATAGTAGGATCTCCGGTGATAACACCCTTCGGAAGCTATCCATGTGCCCATACACAAGAATAATCCTTAGGAAGCCATCACGGGAATCCTTTCGAAAGTATACATGCACAATCAATCTCAATTATACTATGCACAATGTATCATATCTTAACAAGGTCCAATCATGTCATTCAATGCCTAAATCCATGTCACAATCATCATATTAGGTGTGGGGTCACAACCCCAAGTCAAATGGTCCAGTCCCTAAGCCAATGCCCACAAAACACAGGCTAGGGTGTTCATCGGTAGACTCACCGGTGAACCGGTGCCTACCAATGGGCAAAACATAACTAAAAAGTGGTCTCTATCGGTAGGCTCACCAATGTATCGGTGCCTACTGATGGGGAAATCTGTGTTTTTGATCTCCCTGTCGGTAGCTCCACCGGTGTACTAGTGGGTGCCGATGGGTTGGAATTCTAGGTATTTTTTAGGTTTGTAAAACCCTACTTTTGGTGTTCAATTCAATTCACGAAAGCCATAGAGGTCAATATGCATTAAGATAACAATTATACACTATACAAATCATATCCAAACAATTTATTAACACTATAATCAAGTCGAATCATGGTTCAATTCACATATGCTCACACAATCTGGAAATCAATCGTATTAATCATATTAGAACTACCAAGTATGATCAAACACATATACTAACATGGAAATCATCCTACAACGGAAATCAAACTCCTGGAGATCATAGAAAGCATGCAAAACATGTAACCACATATAAACGACCACGAAATCCCAAGAGAACTATACAGAAAATGCAACTTACATCCTATGCTAGATCCGATGTTGATTCGAATGTCTACTCTCCTCCTTTTCTTCTTCTTCTTCTTTGGTTCGATCTAGCCACAGCCTCCTCTCCTCTATCTTTTCTTTCCTTTTCTCTCCAAAGCTACAAAACCCGAACTCTCTCTTCTCTCAATTTTTGTTGTGCACAATCCCCTTCTAGAAGCTTTATTTAAAACCAATATTCTAATTAGATAAGACTAACTCCCTACTTAATAAAAACTCTTATTCTCTTCTAGAACAATTTGTGCTAAGTTACCAAAATATCCTTTCTTTTACTTAGGTCCATACGACTATTCCAATTTCTAGCCCAATACACTTTTTAATTACAGTAAACTCCCCCAAGCTATTCATTAATTACTAATTGACCCCCAAATCTTACACTTTTGCTACTAATTAGTCTTCAATGCGCTATTTATCTTAAGAATTTATATTATTAAATCCATAAAATTAGCCAGTTAATTTCCATAAACCTCTTCTTAATTATATAAATCCTTTATCTCTACTAATTACTCAAATATTTATTATATTATTTTATTTTCCAGATCTAGGTCTCTACAATTCAGAATTATATTCTAACATGTGTGTTTTGATAAGTTTATGCCAAATATGGACTAAAATCACAAAATAATGGTTTTATGGGCTATCTCGTAACTTCGGCTGACCATCGGCTAGCCGATAGGGTTAGTCGAAGGATTTATGGGCTGGTCGGTTGACTGTCTGCTAGCCAATGGGGTTAGCTGACAGGAATTTGGGCCAATTGGTTGCCCAACGGCCAGCTGGAGGGCCAACTGATTGGTTTTGTGCTGTTTTTGGCCCCTGGCCAAGCAACTGATCAGTGGTCGGTCAGCTGAAGGCCAGCTGACCATTGTGTGTTTTGGTTTTCGTCCCTAAGCCAAGCAGTCGAGGGCATCGGTTAGCCGATGAAGGCTGCCATATTTGACCTAATTAGACCAATTGTGGTAGTGGAATTGTTAAATTATTAATTTTTTGCATATGTGCCTCTTTGTGGGAGATTTGCTATATCCGACCAACGGATGATATTTTGTTTGGACTTGTTTTTGACTCTAAACTCATTATGGACATGTTTTACATCTTAAAATGCATCTGCACATGTACAAAAATTGATTGTTTAGCTATTGTGCACAATTCACTTGCACCGCATGGCCTTTTGTGCATAATGACCTTGTATCGGATCTAATGCCTGGACTTGACCCCATAATTCCATATTACTGGAATTTATGGATATCATGAGTGTTATTATGATGTGAAAATTATAATATTTGTGAGGAAGTCTCGGATGGACTGATTTGCATGTGTTGAGGGACTAATCATCCCAAAAGACCAATTTTGATTCTTGTCTTATGAGACAATTTCCTGTCTTGTTGAATGGATGACCGAGTGAAACTCTGTTAGTAGATCGGCTAATGTATGATTCACAAGGAAAAATTTACATTAGTGAAGCCTTGGGATTTGTTGCAATGATTGAAAATAAGAGTGGGGATTGTGCCATTAGGTCGCAACCCCTAGAAACTATGATGCGCACATGGAATAACCCCCTATTCTGGCCGTGTAATCAGGGGATGATATTCATCTTGTTTAGCCAGGGGTTTGATCGGGTGTGAACATACACTAATCAAATGCCAAACAACATGCATATTTGCATATCAAATTATTGTACATGAATCACATGTTGTAATTATATTTATTATTGCATGAGTATGCATTCATTCTTTAATAATCAAACCATTGCATTGGACATTATATCATATTGTATGAAATGCATTATTCATATTATTATTTGTATATACTAACTATTATGTTTTTGTCTATGGATTACCATTAGAGAGTGGCATTGTGTAGTGACCCTGACCCCCTCTCTCTTATTTAATGATTAAATCCTATTTAATCATCTAAATGAACATTAGGATTTAATTGTTAGAAGAATGACTGAATGGGACTAAAGTATAATTAAGTCGAATTATAGGGTGATTTTTGAAATTTTTTATAATTTCAAGAGATTTAGGCTTGGGCCTCAAAGCTTGAAGTGAATTGGACCTTGGGCTAGTTGTTTGGCCCATAGGAGAGAGGTGAGGATACTTTGATCTTTGTACATATTTTAAATCAATTAGTGTGGAGGGGAAACCCCACTAACTCCACAATTCGTACGTGGATAGTATTGGGAGATAACCACCATCTGGAGGAAAAACTTGAACCGAAGGAGAAAGAAGAAAGGAAGGGAATTGAAGAGAATTCTAAAGAAGGAAGAAGGAGAAGAAAGGAGAAAGTAAAGAGGAAACCTTTTTCTAGAAATCCTTGCTGTTGAAGTTCAGAGAAATCTAAGCTTGGCAAGAGGTAGAAATTTCTTTAGTTCTACGGTAGGCATGTTCATAGGATGTAATAATGCAATAGAATAATGCATATAGGATCATGGTGTTGTATGTGGTTTAATTATGCATATAATCTATGATTTCTCCATGTTGTATGAAAATCATGTCTAAAATTGTTGGATTATGAAATTAGGAAGAAACCTTAATTATAGACTTTGATTCATGAAAAGTTGGTGAATTTAGCATGTTAATCTTGAATTGAAGTTTGGGTTTTGTTTATGGCATGTTGACTTAGTTTATGAAGGTGTAATTCATGATTTTTGTGTTTAAGAATGTCAATTTTGAGTGTAGGAAGTTTAGGTACGAATTCCAAATGAAAAACCAAAAATCTGGGCTGAGATTGCGTGCTTGGCAGCTGTCGATATCACCTACTGAGCAGGGAAAACTCTCTGCCTCTGCTACCGAGACTCGGTAGCTGCCGAGGAGCTTTGGTAGGAAGCTTGGTACCTACCTAGCACCTACCGAGCTCCAATTGACTTGAAACTTCATGGGAAACTTCATGAAGATATTTGTAGTGTGTTTGTGGTCTTAGTTTGTGTGCAAAGTACCTGTATAGTATTCTGTGCAACAAATTGTGTAAATTACCTAATTTTCAATATGAACTGATCATGTATGGTGTGATATTTATGTTATTGTGATTTTGAATAGTTGTATCATGACATGAACTATGTGGTATGAAGTTTAGGTGTACCATGATCTTAGTTTGATAATTTGCTGTGTGTTTAGTACGTGGCTCCTATGTATATTTATGAACTGTGTGGATTTGGGTGTGATGCAAGAGGCACTCACCGGTGATCCTTGTGATGTGTGTAACGCAAGATGTATATGTTCATGGTTTTTGTGAAGGCGGATTTCCTACCTAGGGTATATCCTAAAAGTAAAGATGGCAGATTTCGGCTTAGGGTATCATCCCCTGAAAGGGAAGATGAAAGATTTCCTGTCTAGGGTACCATCCCCTGAAAGGAAAGAGGGAAGATTCTTGCCTAGGTTACCTTCCCCTAAAAGGAAAGAAGGAACACTTCCTGCCTTGGGTATTATCCCCTGAAAGGAAGGAGGGTGGCATTCTTTTCCTTGGGCTTATCCCCTAAAAGAAGTGATTGCTCATAGTTACATGGTCGTAGTGTCACATTTTCAACACAGAGATTCTTAGAGAACATGTGGATGGAATTCATGGTTGGGCTTGGCCTAACTACCCTTGCATACTTGCATCATATCATACAACACAATGCATTGCATCATATCATACAAAACAATGCATCATATCATACATCACACTACACTGCATACACATCCACCATTCATGATGCATGTCTTTTATTATATATGGAGCTGAAATATGATTTGATTGTGTGGTACATTGTTGGATGTTATAGAAGAGGAGTTTGTGCATGTAAATGTGGTTATAGAATCATGGGGTCGTGTGCATTGATTTTGAATTATGATAAGCATGATGTTATCATGAGATTATGAAATTATGTGTGATTGCAAGTAAGGTGTGTAAATTAGATTATAAGCATGATAAGGACATTGTGAGTGAATTACATATGTGTTTTTGTGAAAGTTGCATGAATGAATTGTTATATTATATGTCTATAAAAGTATTTATTGTTGTTCTATGGAATTTTCCTACTGGGCTCCCAAGCTCACCCCTATTATGAAACAGGTGAATACCTTGAATGAAGTGGACCTTAGCCGGATGGACTCTAGAGTTATGCATATGTTTTTGAACTATATTTTACTTTCATTTTTGACCCCATGTGGGCAGTACTTTTGTAATGTTTTAGATGTTGTTGGTTATCTTGTGATGATACTTGTTAAGGTTTTAAATTTATCAGAATTCCACTGGTCTTTTTTAGTTCTGCTCTTTGGAGCCATGTGATTGGTTTGTATATTTTGGTTTGATAGTCGCATCCATTATGAGGATCTAAAGGTCAATCCCTTGAAATCCTTAAGATCTCATATCTCGGATTTGGGGCATGACAGATTGGTATCAGAGCTCTAGGTTCTATGTTACCTAGGGTGAAGAGAATCTTACTTGTATAGTGAAATCCTAGGACAAGGACATAGAAACATGTTAATCTAGGATCCATATTTTTGAATTGTGTGAAGTGTATTCTTGTGAAATAAGTATGTGATATGTAAGTATTTCATGTGAAATGGTTATTTGTCTATGTATGAATGTATGTGCATATACATGTATCAATACATGTATCAATATAGAATTATTTAATAACATACTTAGAGATTTGTTACGTGTGTAGATGGCTGGACGTAGAAGGAACTTTTCAGCTGGAGAGGATTCATTCGGGGGGGGGGATGCAGATCCTCATTTGTCTGGGATGTATCAAGTGTTGGGAGACATGGTCGCTTCTCTTCAAAGTGAACAAGTGATGAGACAACCTCAAATAGTTCATAGGAATGGAGGAGGATTGTCTTGGTTGGAGAAATTTAAGTTAGCACCACCATCTTTTGATGGTAAGGGGGAATCGATGTGGGCTCAAGAGTGGATGCAGGAACTTGAGAAAATGTTTTGAGCAATGGACTGTCCAGCTGATCAAAAGTTTCATTTGGTCATGTTAATGTTAAAGAAGGAAGCCTACCATTGATGGGAGATGGTTGAAAGGACACAAAGGGAAGTGAATGATTGGGAAGAATTCAATAGGCAATTCTTTGAGACCTACTTTCCTAGCAGCTACAAGCAGGCTAAGGCAATGGAATTCCTTAAACTAAAGCAAGGTTCTCGCATTGTGGGTTAGTATGAAGTCCAATTTGCAATGCTCTCTCATTTCACACCTCACATGATAGCACAAGAGGAAGAAAAGGCTGCGAAATTTGAGGAAGGACTGAGGCAGACATTAGGTCTAAGGTTATTGCATTGGGGTTTAAGACTTATACCGAAGTCCTTGATTGTGCTCGCAGCGTGAAGAGGGACAACGATCTATATGTCCTGCAGAGGGATACTTTCCGTGGAGACAAGGGGAGGTTCTAGTCCCATAAACAATGGGGAGAGAAGAGAACCAGGATGGATGACTATCTGAGGGCAGTTGTGGCCAAACCAGCTGCAATTGTTGGAGATCCTATTGATGCCCCATACTTGCAGCAACAACCTCCTACAACCTATTTCTATTGTGGTAAGACTAGGCATATCAAGAAGGATTTTCGTGTGAGGATCCGAGTCGAGGGCCAAGGACAAGGAATGGACCATCGACCACCGCCTCGAGGACAAGTTCATGCCTTGACTGACGAGACTATTCTGAGGGATGATGGGGCCACTAATGCAGTAGTGGAAGGTACACTTACAATCTTTCACACTCTTGTTAATGTATTGTCTGATTCGGGTGCCACACACTCATTCATCTCAGCACAATTTATGCATGCTTTGGGTATTAGACCATCAACTATGAGTGAACCCTTACGTATAGAAAACCCAGTTGGGGGAACAGTCACACTTAGCCAAATTTGTTTGGATTGTATTGTGAGGGTGGGGAACCTTAATCTAGAAGCTGATTTGGTATTGTTATTGATGTCGGACTTTGACATTATCTTAGGCATGGATTGGCTAGCTTCTTATCATGCCAAGGTAGATTATTTTGGGAAGGAAGTTACTTTTAAAATTCCGGAGGATAAAAACATAAAAGTTCTGGGATGTCTAAAGGTTAAATATCAAGCCGAACTCTTTGGCTTATTGGAGGAAAGTAAGGAAGAGTCCTTAGAGGAGATCCCAATTGTGAAGGACTTTGTCCTAGTGTTTCCGGAGATACCTGTACTATCGCCTTTAAGGGAGGTAGAGTTGTATTGAGTTGATGCCAGGCACTGCTCCTATTTAACTGGCTACTTACCGTATGGCACCAGTGGAATTGAGAGAGCTCAAGGAGCAACTCAATGCACTTATGAAGATGAGATTTATTAGACCGAGTGTTTCACCGTGGGGAGCACTGGTGATCTTTGTGAAGAATATGGCTGGATCTATGAGGTTGTGTATTGACTCAAGCAACTGAATAGAGTCACCATCAAGAATAAGCATCCCTTATGAAGAATTGATGATCTGTTTGATCAACTGAGAGGAGTGTTGTCACGCCCCGATCCCAGAGACTTACATCCCATGTGAGAAGGCATGGATCACGAGGTGAGACCTTCAGGATCTATTGCTAGACCGCGGATTGCATATCAAACCACTAATAATTTAACAACTCACATGGTGGAACTAAATCTTTTCTTTTCATTAATAACTTCAGAGTGCGCTTTTACAATACTTGAATTTAATCGGCCGTAGCCTTACAGTTTTTCTCATAAAAATTAAAGACAGAAAGTAAATTATCTAATCCAACCTTTACTGCTGACCTGCAACATGAAACGTTGCAGTGAGCTTGGAATGCCCATATAAGAATATCATGTTCAAAATAACCAAA